>JAVJAQ010003923.1:0-17715 GCA_032362365.1 Zygogramma bicolorata
TCTATTCATTAGAAATATATGACTACTTGGAATCTTTTTTATTTGAGAATATATGAAAGTCCAGGTATGAACTATTTTATCGGTTTCAAACTATTACCAGACCAACCTTTATGTATTCGATTATTCAATATATTTTAGACATTCTGATTTTTTTGTAGCTTGTATATTAATTGATATCACAAATATATGTAAACCGCCGGATGAATGAAACGGTTTTCAAAAACTCATCGACACAAGAGGAAGTATTTTGAAGTATTTTATACTTTCCTGAATAAACATTACCACGTGATAATATACTTTGAGTTTTTTCTTGATTCATTACTGGATTTATTGTAGGTTGACTTGTAGCTTTTTTTAGATATCAGAAGTACACCAACTATTGGCAGTGTTCAAATTTATAACGAATAAAAATTCTCATTCGTTGCACACCCAATAGACCAACCACACTATATGTATGTTTCAGGAAAGGACTCTTGCAATGGTGACTCGGGTGGACCGGCGATGAAATCAATGAGAGTGAATAAGGTCAGACGAATGTACCTTTATGGAATAGTATCATATGGTCTTACCGAGTGTGGAACAGGATCAGCTGTTTACACTGCGGTAGTCAAGTATATGAAATTGATTTTGGATAAAATAGAATGTTCTTGAAGAAATGTCATTCATAGAAGTGTATTTACGGCTGATAAATAAAATACTTAAAACCTAACAAGATTTCGAAGATATTCAACTGTTACAACTATATCATTTTCAACAATGAATATGAGTATTTAAACCTATAGGAGAATCGATTAAATAGGTATGACAAGAAGCAGAGCATAGCCCAATTGTCAACGTTGACGCTAGGTATGCCGTTTACAATTCAAATCATCCTTTGAACGATTCGTTCAGGCCTCTCTCGAACTATCTACCCCGGAAGTTTTTTGCTGGCACCTGTCAGAAAACAACTACTCCCTGGCTAATACCACCGAGGCATTGCTTTATATCCGACCGCTGTCATTGCAGGTTTCTTTACAAAAGGAAACCTTGCATTTGCTTTTGAAGATGCAAATGAAAAAATTGATCATCAATTATTGGGACGGGCACACTTGCAGACCGGTGTCGGGCTATTTGGCCACTCGTCAGTACAAGGTAGTGCCATCATCAACATAAAGTCGATGACTTCCCATGCATAATGGCAAATCAAACACCTTTTATAGTATCAGGCCTCGACCAAAGCTGATAAGAACAACACGGAATCATTGCGCCATCTATCTTTGGACGAGGTATCCTGAAAACAACCGAATTCGCCCATTCCTTCTGCGAGGAAAATGGAAACACATTCGACATGGACGATTGGCATACTTGAAGACTGACATTAAATCAAATTTGAAAAATTCGTTCAGGCCAGTCTCAAACAAGTAGATTTTGGCTGGCACATGTTAGAAATCAACTATTTCTCTAGCTAATACCACGAAGGGCATTGCATTATATCCAACCGGTGCAGTTTTCGTCACAGAAGAAAACCTTGCTTTTGCTCATGGAGACACAAATGAAGTAATTGATTTTCAATTATTGGGACGGACACACTTGTAGGCCGGTTTCGGGCTATTTGGCCACTCTTCAGTTCAAGGTAGTGCCATCATCAACATAAAGTCGATGACTTCCCATACATGATTGAGAATCAAACACCTTTCAAAGTATCAAGTCTCGACCAAATCTGATGTGAACAACACGAAGTCATTGCGCCATCTATATTTTTTTTTGGAATTTACACCAATGACCCGACAACTTGTCTTGATATTTCCCTATACCTTCTGTAACTGTTTTCGAGATATGAATTAGTTAGTTGAAGTTTTTTTCAGAAATCATGACCTACCGACAAACCAACGGATAAACTTCCAGAAAACCAATTTCGCATACTCAAGCATCCGTGAAAACCTTTACTGTATCATATATTTGTATATATATATATATCTAATATGTGTTCGGATAGGTTTCCGCGGTCAGTTGTAGGTTGTTGTTGAGTTCGGGTTGAACCGCGCCTGGAGTTTTGTTCTCGACGTTTCGGCTCCGATTTTGGAGTCATTTTCAAGAGTAAATGAGACTTCACGCTGAGGTCTCAATCTGCCTACTCCTCAGGTGTTGTCACAGGAAGCAAGGGTTTGTGATCATTCTCGAAACCAAACACCAAATTTCCAAAGGCACCCTCAACCTCATCAGTCACTGTATGTCCAGTACATACTTCCTATTTCAAGATACCTTTTACAAACAAGTAAAAGGCACTCCCATGGGTACTCCCCTCTCACCAGTCCTTGCGAACCTTTTCATGGAAGACTCCGAAACTAAAGCCATTGACACGTTCGACCACAAACCCTCTTGCTGGTTCAGATACGTAGATGACGTTTTTGTCATATGGCCTCACGGCTCCGAAACTCTCCATAATTTCCTTGATCACATCAACGACCTCCACCCAAATATAAAGTTCACAATGGAAATCGAAAGCAATAACTCCCTTCCATTCTTAGATGTCCTCATCACAAAAACCAATTACTCCTTCACCCATACGGTCTATAGGAAACCAACACACCTTACTTAACGCAAACTCCCATCATCATCCAGCACAAACCAATTCCGTTGTAAATCCCCTCATCCACAGATCTATCAACCTCACTGACCTCCATAACAAACCACAGGAACTAGCCCAACTCAAATCAGCCCTTCTTCAAAATGGATTCACAGACCATCAAATTGACAGATCCATCCGCCGCCATCAAACTTCTCCTTCCATTCCCAGAGACCCGACAGACAACAACGTTCTCCACAAAGCTTTCCACATTCCTCCGCTCCCCCAAGGACAAAATCGTCAACGAATCACAGGGTATATATGAAATACCATGTTCTGATTGCCATAGAACATATGTAGGCCAGACCAACAGACGTGTGACAAGTAGAGTATACGAACATCAACTTGCTGTCCGAAAATCAGACCCATCTTCAGCTCTGTCCAAACATCATCAAGAGACAGGACATAACATAGACTTTGAGAACACTAAGACCATCGCCACAGCAAAAACACTACAAGCTCGTATAATTCGTGAGGCCATCGAAATTGAGAAGCGACCTTCCTGCTTAAATGAACGTGACGACAGTCAGAGACTTCCAACTGCATGGAAACCCCTAATTTCCAGATGCCCAGTCACCACCAAGACATCCGACGGTGCTTTAGCAGCACCCGCTGCTATAAATACCACCCAACATCCCTCGATACCTCACTTCGATCTAAGGAGTAGGCAGATTGAGACCTTAGAAAGAACTCGTGACGAGACCTGGGGAATAGGCAGATTGAGGCCCTGGCGTGAAGTCACATTTACTCTTGAAAATGGCTCCAAAATCGGAGCCGAAACGTCGAGAACAAAACTCCATATATATATATATATATATATATATATATATATATATATATATATCCAAACACTCTAAAAAGCTCCAACTTCGTGAAATTGTTCCGGATTCTTTTTACAACCCAAAAAACTACGAAGAAAAAAATTAAAGAGGTTGTTTTACTAACGGATCTACATAATTATAACGAATAATAATGATAACGAAATATCACTTTCTCCAGATGAAAAATTCCATTTCTATCACTTGAATAATTCTTATTCAATATAGCAAAGCTGTTATAGAATATTAGGAGTGACATTTTTGAGCTGGTCGATGTGGATTAGATTAAACCAATTTGAGTTTTGTAATTTCCACTAATTATGTACTATTCGAAAACTCCGTTTTTTTGTTGAGAAGGGGGACGGGTTTCGATCCCGAAAACTCTCAAGACAAATGCGTCATTATCATTGGTACGAACATTCTACAATTTTCTTTATCAAAGAGAATGTTTATGGTGTTTAGGACATAGTAAGAACAAAAAGAAATTGACAAATAGAGTTTTCCATACATTCCTTATCTCATTGTTGAAACAAGAATAAAAAACATTCAAGACTTCAAATAAAAAATAATTGCAAAAAAAGTCTGTTTTGTTTCTTTCAACGTTCTATTTCTTTGTTTCGTGTATTGTACTACTATCATTTCTTGATGTTGTCTAAGATCCATGGTAGATATGAAATGACTCTAGTGTAGATTCCAGGGCCGTTTCCACAAGTGGCCAAACCGTAGGAGACTATTGCGAATATGAAGTTCTGTTTTTTTCTGTTCAATTTGACTCCTCTAGTGACTGGACCTCCAGAATCTCCCGTGCACGAATCTTTCCCTGAAATATAATGGAGTCATAGGTCGAAATTATATTGCGAATGATGAAGTTTCGTAAATCAATCGATAATTTCAATCGAACAGATCGAAAATAGTATGAAGTTGAAGAAGATCGGAAAGTTTTGTTTTTGAACGTGCCAAAACGGCAATAAGATAAATTAAATGAGTTATTGAAATGGAATTATATGTTGCGAGTGTTAATTTTTCAATGGAAATGAGTAATTCATAACTGAAAAATATTCGAATAGTAGTGAAAAATCATTCAAATGTAACCTACGACATTTTGATTGCTAGTATATACAGTCCTTTTTTAGCTACTAGCGCTAAATACCCATCACAAGTGACGTGATGGAGATCAATAAAAAAGACCGTCAGTACTTTCCAATTTCTTTAGTAGTCATTATTCCGAATTATTCAGACTGTCGTACTGCAGGAATTCAGCAATAAATTTGTCGGACAATATATGAGCACGTGCTTACATAATCAAATCATAAACAATTGGGTTTTCTTTCAATTATGATTGAATAGATCAGTGTGGCCAGACTCACCAGCCACCACTTTTTTCCTGAATCACGCTCAGGAAATTGGAAGTTTTGGGTGGAGAATCCCTAAATGAAGGCTTCAAAACGTATGAGCAGAATTTTTCTATCAGAAATGCAAAGCCTTCTATTTGGGCATCGGAAAGGAACCCGACGGAGGTATTGTGGTAGAGAGAGAAATTCTTATCATCCTTCAATCATCAAAGTAATATCAGACTCATTTATAAAAGACAGACCATCGATAACGACAACGGTAGATTGATTATTCTGTTATCGTCATTGAGATCACAGAAAAGCCCTAACGAATGTAAACGAAGATATTTGACAAAAGTTCAAGCAGATGAATCTAAAGAAGGAGCCAGAACTGAAATAGAGACAGACATTAATGTGAAGTGAGGAGAAAGGATCCCTAAAGCCTTCTACTCGGGCTTCGGAAAAGAACATAACGAAGGTATTGTGGTAAAAAAAGACCTTATTATCATCAAAGTTATATCAGACTGATATATAAAAAACGGACCATCGAAAACGATAACGGTAGATTGATTATTATGCTTTATCTTCACTCCTATCCTGATTGAAATCACAGCAAAGCCATATCGAATGCAATGATGATATTGAAAAATTATCAGGCACATAGATCTAAAATGAAGCCAGAACTGAAATAGAGACAAACATAATTGAACATATCGAAAACAGTACAAACTTCATTTCCTTTTTCCCTTTGTCAAAGATTCTTTCGAGTGCGTCCAGAAGGAAAGGGTTTGTGCGGACAAGGGACGAATAATGATTCTGAGTGAGGGGCTTCCAATAATTTTTTCGGTAGCGCATTGGATCTTCCAACCATAGGGAAAACCAGATAATCTACAGTGCTACCAGATCAGTTGGGGTGTAAGATTCAATCAGACACAACGGGTAACATATAATATCAGTAATCTCTTGGTGGAGAATTGGTAGATTTTGAGTCGAAAGAACAAATCAAGTAATTCGTATTTCTTGTCGACGTGTCCATCAGTCTTGAAATAATAATCATCATAAATCACGATTTCATTGGGGAAGTTCATGTCTTTTTGTTCTTGGAACCGTCTGACTTGCCCTTGGCCCCATGTCTTCGGTAAATCTTCGCCTCTTGGGCTCATTGAAATTCATGTTTTATGACACCTATTCCACCAATCTTGGGGTATATTCTCGGCCCTTCGCATATGAAGCTTATGTTTTCATGCCCTCATTGTGATGTCCAGTCATAGCCACCACTGCATAGTTATAATTTCAGAATATGATCATAATTGCAAATGTTGTTCGAGAAGGATTGCGAATAGCACTCCTTGTTTTCGCATAATTTTAAGCAGGTTGATTGCTGGATGCAAGTCATCTTCTTCAGGTCTGAGAATGAGTTGTCCATATTGGTGTGGCGTTCTATGACCCAAAGCCTCAAATTCGCAAAATACATGGCGAGCTGTCATTTTTCCTTGTTAGAACCCCTGCAGATATATTTCGATCAAGCCCCAACTCGAATAGACAATTTTCAGTCAGTAGCATTGCTATAATTGTCACCTAATTTCTGCTACTTCGAGCAATTTTCCATCATTTTTCCTCGATGGTCATTTCATAAGGGTTTTTCTCGTACCATCGATTTGGGTTACTCCACTGACAGACTAGATATCAGAGAGTTGAAGTGCTGCCACGAACTTTAACGTAAACGTACAAATTGACTGCTGCGCATGCGTAGTTTTGCCTTGTTTACGTTTACGTTGAGAACTTGTTTACAGGCCTACGTTATCTTGCGGGCGCTTACGGACACGTTAAAGATCAACGTACGTAATCCGAAGAATATACGAATCACACCGATGAGTTGCGAATGACCGAATTTTGAAACTTCATTTGGCGAAGGAGGTACATGACCATTATTATCTCTATCAAGATCCAAAGGGATGGACTCTAATTTAGATCAACATGATCCAAATTAGAGGAAAAAGTGTCAGCATTAGAACTCTCAAACCGATGATTTAAAATTTGGCGGAGAAACATTCAGCTTAGGCTGAATAATTAGTGATTGAGAATGCAGCTTTTTGAATATTCTAAATTCAAGTATCTACTGTTTCCATCAGTAGGTATCAACTTTCATCATCTTGAAAGTGAAATTCAATATGAATAAGTAGTAAAATATTTATTGGTATTTGATTATAATTTCCAGAAACTATACAAAAACCCAATTACATTGTTTCGCTGAGAGCCGATTATAGATTCCCAATCAGGTCTATTCTGCGGTGGCCTATTGATTCTTGAATATCATTAGATTATTGAAAAATATTCAAGAATGAGACCAATAATGCAATTATGGTGTAAATCAGAATTTTTCAATACACAATATCTCTCGAAAATATTTCAGAAATCTTTATGGTATATATATATATATATATATATATATATATATATATATATATATATATATATATATATATATATATGCTGGCTGGAACTTCCGGTTGATCCGCGTCTGGAAAGATTTACTTGTCTACGTTTCGACTCCCATTTCGGAGCCATTTTCAAGACTTAGTGACCTTGCGTCTAGGTCTGAGTTGTCTCACTAGCTGGCTATCATCACTGGAGAACGAGGATAGAAGGTTGGTGGGATTTAAGGGTTCATTAGTAGTTGTGGCAGGATCAGGTATCGGACGGTCGATGGGAGGTTCGAACGGATTGGTTCCCAAGTCGGAGTGGATAGAAGTATGTCGGACCAAAAGTGGTTTCCAGGTATTGGGGAGTCTTTGAGAATCGTCGCGTTTATTGAGACAGTTGGGACGTTTTTCGATTTCAATGGCTTCACGGGTAATTCTGGTTTGGAGGGTTTTGGCTGTGGCAACGGTTTTGGTGTTTTTGAAATCTATTTTGTGGCCTGTTTCTAAATGATGTTGGAATAATGCTGAGTTTGTGTCAGAATTACGGACTGCTAGTTCGTGTTCATATGCTCTACAGGACACTCGTCGGTTGGTCTGGCCGATGTATGTTCTGGGACAGTTAGAGCATGGTATTTCATATATTCCTTGGGTTTCATTGGGGATTGTGTCTTTGGGTGTTCGAAGGTAGGTGGATATTTGGTTGTTAGCTGTGAAAATGGTTTTGATGTCATGTCGTGTCAGAATTCGACTTATTTTATCAGTAACACCATGAATATATGGAAGGAAAGCTTTTTGTCGTTCAGGTTCGTCCTTCGGGGGTCTAGGGTGAAGATCTCGGGTTTGCTGGAGTTTAATAGACTTGTGGATTTGGGAATCGGAAAAATCGTTCTGGGTAAGTGCGGATTTGAGCTTTTCCATTTCATTGGATCTATTGTGGTTATCGGTGAGTTTGAAGGACCTATGTATGAGAGAATTCAGAACCGAATTCAATTGTGCTGGGTGATGATGAGACTTGGCATTGAGGTACCGGTTTGTATGGGTTGGTTTGCGGTAGACGGTGTGAGTGAAAGAATTGTTGGACTTCCTGATGAGAACATCCAAGAATGGGAGGGAGTCGTCCTTTTCTATTTCCGACTCCCATTCTTGGATGTTCTCATCAGGAAGTCCAACAATTCTTTCACTCACACCGTCTACCGCAAACCAACCCATACAAACCGGTACCTCAATGCCAAGTCTCATCATCACCCAGCACAATTGAATTCGGTTCTGAATTCTCTCATACATAGGTCCTTCAAACTCACCGATAACCACAATAGATCCAATGAAATGGAAAAGCTCAAATCCGCACTTACCCAGAACGATTTTTCCGATTCCCAAATCCACAAGTCTATTAAACTCCAGCAAACCCGAGATCTTCACCCTAGACCCCCGAAGGACGAACCTGAACGACAAAAAGCTTTCCTTCCATATATTCATGGTGTTACTGATAAAATAAGTCGAATTCTGACACGACATGACATCAAAACCATTTTCACAGCTAACAACCAAATATCCACCTACCTTCGAACACCCAAAGACACAATCCCCAATGAAACCCAAGGAATATATGAAATACCATGCTCTAACTGTCCCAGAACATACATCGGCCAGACCAACCGACGAGTGTCCTGTAGAGCATATGAACACGAACTAGCAGTCCGTAATTCTGACACAAACTCAGCATTATTCCAACATCATTTAGAAACAGGCCACAAAATAGATTTCAAAAACACCAAAACCGTTGCCACAGCCAAAACCCTCCAAACCAGAATTACCCGTGAAGCCATTGAAATCGAAAAACGTCCCAACTGTCTCAATAAACGCAACGATTCTCAAAGACTCCCCAATACCTGGAAACCACTTTTGGTCCGACATACTTCTATCCACTCCGACTTGGGAACCAATCCGTTCGAACCTCCCATCGACCGTCCGATACCTGATCCTGCCACAACTACTAATGAACCCTTAAATCCCACCAACCTTCTATCCTCGTTCTCCAGTGATGATAGCCAGCTAGTGAGACAACTCAGACCTAGACGCAAGGTCACTAAGTCTTGAAAATGGCTCCGAAATGGGAGTCGAAACGTAGACAAGTAAATCTTCCAGACGCGGATCAACCGGAAGTTCCAGCCAGCACATTTATGACCGCGGAAGCCTAGCCGATCAAAATATATATATATATATATATATATATATGTTCTTCTTAATATTATATTATCTTCAATAACCATTGCAATATTCAATATTGAAAGTTATTCAAGACTAACCAGAATGAACCTGAATATAATATTATGAAAAATCCATATAATTTAAGTAGAATTGGATTACCTGAATTGTTTATCTCAGTGGAGTTCTATTTCATTACTACTCTAAATCGCTATTCAATCCATAGCGATGTTTGTATAGTACTTTGAAGCTTGGAAGACACCACCTTCCAAACTGAAGTATTTTCATTTAAATAAAATTATATAAAATTAATTTTATGCATGACGAAACAATATTTTGTTCAATAAAAAATAAAAACATCCCGATCCTAATAAAGGTACTAATCTCAGGCTTTTTGTTTCATAACGTTAACGTCTACGTCGAGTTTTACGTATTGCGTTCACCTCAACTCTCTATTACTCTGGGGATTTTCAGTCCACTGAGTGGGGCCTAGCTATCCGCAAGAATAGAGATTCTTGTTTCGTTATTTTTTTTTGTTCTTAACCTAGCACAAACTGAGAAAGTAAGAGTCAATATTGGAATCTATACAGGTGTAGAGGGATATTTTTTTATCCACCCCGATAAGTTGCTGCATTAATTAAAAAACAGTCCCTTCTGAATGGAACACTTCACTGATAGGCAATTTTGATATATACGTGAAGTTGCTAACTAATAGAACGTGTTACATTCAGAAGGGACTGTTTTTTAATTAATGCAGCAACTTATCAGGGTGGATAAAAAAATATCTTTCTACACCTGTATAGATTCCAATATTGATTCCTATTTTTTCAGAATGTGGTACGTACTACGAAAAAAGAATCCATTCTCCATAAAATTTTGACATTCAAACATTAATCGATCCTTCCATCTCGATATGACCTAATATTGTTTATTTCAGTAATTCAATCCTGAATTGCGTCCCTCGCAATACAGTCCAGCTCTCACTTCACATTCCGTCTGAGACTTCCCCTCAGAAAAGCCCCTCATTTTGACTACCCCAACGAGAAATGTAGCTCTTTTTAAATGTAACATTTCAGGTGATTAATTTCATTAGCACTCGACTCTAAGAAGATGACAAAACTCAATCGGAATGTCGGCAAAAAGTTCGAGGTCGATGCTTGTCATTTCGATCTAGAACTCACCATTTCATTGCCATTTAATTTTTTTCATACTATCATAAAATCTGAGCCATCGATTGACTGTTCGTTCTTGACAGAAATTGTTAGGTTCGACGTGAGCGGGTCTATACCTATAAATACGACTCCTTCACTGCAATCATTTGAGTTTCATTGCGGCTCTCACTCGATTCGAACTTCACCAAATGAGTCAAGATTCTTGACCGAGCCCATCAGTTCATTTTGTGAATGAACTTTCAGGTCCGAAACAAAGAAGAGCTGATTTGATCCGCAGCGGAGCAAGTAGAGAGTGCATGCTCTGCTGTTTCGTCTTGTTCTAAACAGAGACGGTATGCTGGATCTTCCGTCAGTTCAAGTCTCTTCATTCGATGATTCAGAGAACAGTGGCCTGTGAGAAGACAGAGCAGGTCATCGCTGAACCTTAACAATTGCTTGCTGCAGAACATCTAACGATGCATACATTGTCAACAGTGGGTCAATCCCGGTAAAGTTTTCCAGCAGGCTCTCGCATATTAGGTGGTCAGTATTTGTTTTGCGGAACATAAGTACAATGACAATGACTGGTTCTGGTCCGATAAGAATACTCCCAGTAGTCATCCTTGCAAGGGAGTGCTTCGTTGTCATCCAGGCTGGCATGGCCAGGAATCCAGACAAGCCACAATTCGTTCACTCTTCTGACAGGTCGATACCAGTTGCATGTAGTTGGATCCTACCAATCCCATGGATTACGCTTGAGTAAAACCCTAGACAGGTTGCTCAAAACCTCGGGCAGAATGATATTTCCATCCTGGGACTGCAACCGTATACACCTGAACCGGAACCAGAGGGTGTTTATGATCTATATGTAAACCAACAGATATCTGCCCTCAGTAGTCCCTTGCCAGGAGGCAAAATGCTGCGACTTTCAGTGTCCCCTGGCAGCCTACTGCGCTACACGTGGACCTGTTTTAGGTATGCTTTCCATCTTTCCTTTCTCCCGCATGATGTGGAGAGCAGTTGGGTCAAGAAGAATTTTGTCACCAGGTAATAGCACCATACTTCATCATTGGTCTGACAAACCTGACATATATTCAGTGAATTTTTTTGGTTCCCAGACCCCAATTTGAGATCTTTCCCAAATCCTACGATATGTCCATAGGGACAGTCTGGCTTTGCGAAAAACTTTTTCCGAGTGGGCGTTTTAAATTGATTTTTTTCAATAGAGGGCGATGCCTAGATACTTCACTTCCCCTGCAAATGAAATTACCTCACCGTTAAGGGAAAGTGGTGTGAAGTCACAAATTCCTTATCCTGGTGAAGGATACGATCACAGTTCTGCTGGGGTTTGCAGACATCTGCTTCCTCTGACACCACCTGTAAACATCATCCAACGTTCTTTGGAGGATATTCTCCTGTCGAGGACATGAAGCAACTCGCTCATCAGAAGCAACCACAGAAGGGGAGATAATACTCCATTTTGCGGCCAACCCCTGATAACCTTGAGAATGACGTAGATCCAGCCAATAATGCCTGGTTCTATGCCTTTCCCAGTTAAAGCTGACACGATAGATTTCGGTATTGCATCATCAAATTCTTCCTCGATATCGATAAATATGGCAATAAGCAGAAACACGTTTTTTACGATGAAAAAATATTCTCATCGACCCATCAATTCGTTTCATTTCGGAACGCGCAAATAATAACAAAACTGAAAAAAATATTATGGTCAGTGGAACACTGTTTCCAGTTGTTGAAATTCTTACCTTTACCATATCCAATGCAGTATTGAGAATCGACTAATGTACGTTTGAATATTTTGTTACAATCATCTTGTTTCAGTAAAGGAGCTGAAAAATACATGAGTTTCTTGGAGGCTTTTTTCTCGTCATTATCAGTTACTCCCCATCCTGCTATCATGAAGTACTTCCCTAACAGGTCCATTTGCAGAATTCTACCACGTGGAAGACAAGCGGGCTTTACCCAATCTGAAAACGGTACGAGAAAACTATAATCCCTTCTGAAGGCATGTCGGATCCCTTGGGTTTCTCAGAAAGCTGTATCAAGGTAAATACATATTGTTACGAAATCTCCTAGCGCCGGCCCTGTCGCTCGTAAAAGCAGAATAATTTGAGGGGTTGAAGAAATAACGTCATTTTCCAGGAACTCTTGATTCGCGTGGAAAATTCGATACAAATCATCGAGGCCTCTCTCGAAGATTCTCCATAAGTGTTCGCAAGTATAAGAGTTTTTATCGAAGAGAGCTTTGGTATTGCTAAGTGCAGAAGTCGAAGTGAATTTCTATTACAGAGAGTTTTAGTACAGAGCGTTCTATGATTTAGCGAAGCAATTGGAGTGATTGTATTGTATTGTGATAAAGAGTTGTAATAAAAGTAGTGAAGTGTTGTTTGGAGTTTCAATAAACAAACCCAAGGGAAGATCGTAACAATATCATGCTTGGCAAGATTTTCAACAAGTTTGACTTGAAAATTATATCACTTTCATTGTATCATAAATTTTCAAAATATTTATTCATTCTTGGTTGTTGTTATATTCGAGAAAATCATCCAATATAATTTTTCAACCTATTTCGTTTATTTTTCAGCGCCACTCTGGCTGAAACCTCAACAGAATTTGCACCAGTTTGGAACTGTTTTCGGTTTTCCTACTTTTGATCAAGACAACTAATTTGCACTCTGATACTTCGAACAAAGGGATTATGGCTTCTCTTGAAATTCCAATATTTTCGGAATTGAATGTCTTAAAACTGATAAGCTATGATGAAAATCAAATAACAATTTAACTACGTATGAAAAACATTTTATACCGCCATCTCCAGAGGAGAAACATGTAAAATATGATAAATCACGTCGTATCATCAAAATGACAAATTTCAAGTTTCTTCAAGAAATACGGGGTGTTATAAAACTATATCTTGAGACTTTCGTGGCGAAATTTTGAAATCAAATGAAATATGTCTTCAAACGTTAAAAATACATTTTTGACACTGAAGATATTGATTACATGAAAGATTAGATCTACGCGTGGAAATCAATATATCTTCAGTGGTTTTTAAAATATCTGAATGGCGAAACAGATCGTCAAAATATGCTACAAGCCCATAAAACTTTTTCAGATGGTCGAGTGAGCTAATATGAATCACGTTCAGAACGTGTACTATTAGATGAAACACTAACTTCTAGTACTATGTCGTCAGTTTTTTTCAATACAATGAACGGAATACAGGAAAAATGTACAAAGGAAATCACAACCAAAAGTTGTAATAGACCCCATTTCAGATAATATATTCTGGAAATTTAATAACGAATTATCCAGTGACGTAAAAAATATTGAAATAAAAGTCGATTATTTCTTTCGTTTTCAAAAATCATGAAAATTGTATGGCTCACCGTACTATTATTTTTATACTGCGTCGAATTCTTCAAAATTACTTTTTCTGGATCTATCACATACAGTCATGTAGTATTTTGTAGACAGTTAACTGTAGCTCTGCATAGTCTCAGAATATATTGTTTCATACAGCAATATCGTTCTGAACATGATTCATGTTGGGTCATTTGACCTCCTACAAAATGTAATGGGTTATTGTATTCTGAAAATTCTCTCATGCACCTTTCAATTCACAGCATTTTTACGTGCAAATGAATCATATTTTTTTTTTCAAATTGAACTGATTCAATGAAGAAATGAATAACTGAGTGCCATCTCTGTGAATGGCTTATGAGAAAAAATCCTTTGGGGACGGAATATATCAGATTTCAGACCTTATTCATATGATTTCAGTGCGCCGAGGAATACCACAACTTAAAAATAGTAAAAAAAACAACTTTTCACTTATTTGTATAGAAATTTGGTTCTTATTAGAAAAGGACCACATTATTTCACAATTTACCGTTGAATTCAGCAGGTGACTTCAGCTGTATCAGCATTATATCATTCTGAAAGGATTCAGGGTTGTAATTGTGCAGGAAAGTATTCTCGATGAATATATCTTGATGTGGAGCTGCACATCCCAAATGATCACAATCTTTTTTTCCTACCTCGTGTGATCCCAGTCTTACTCTAAAAAAATATCCATTAATCAGAACCAATAACTATTCAGAAGTTGAATACCTTTTTTAACCTTTCAACTCAAATACGCAAAACAAATATACCCAGAAAGTCAAATGTGCAGTTGAGATGGAAAGGAATCAACAAGCACTGTGAGCCCATCACAAGTGACTAGCTAATAAGTTAGGTATCAATAAATGAATACAACCATTCATTTTGAAATTCTGTAGGTGTTCATCAATTGAACAACAAATATAATTTCTATCCATGGAGCTTTCCACGTCTACATATATCAAAGTCCATTTCTGAAGGAAAATATTGCATTTTGTAACGTATCCCGAATAAACAAAATATTCATTGTTAATAACCATAATTGAGATACCCTGTGTATTCAAATATAATCATAAAAATGACAAAAATGGCGTGCTACATTTTCAAAAAAGACATCACTTCTCGAATAAATAAAATATTACTACTCCAGAAATAAATTATATAAATCAATGAACGTTACTTCTATAATAGAGAAATATACAAGCTTTTACAAACAGTTCATTAATAACCATGATTGAGACACCCTGTGTATCCAAATATAATCATAGTTCAACAGAGTGACGTTTGAGGCTGGAAAAAAATTAGGACAAAAATGGCCAGACTACATTTTCAAAAGAGACATCACTTCTTAAATTAAATAAAATATTACTACTCTAAGAGATATAAAGTTATATAGAATCAATGAACGTTACTTCTAATAATTGAAAAAAAAAAAATCGCTGTTACGAACAGTTCATTCGTTATCTTTGAAAAATGTCTATGACCTTTTTTTTATATTTCATGCCTGAATCCAGTTATACATCTATCACTTCTGAACAAATTCAATTTCAGATTAGAAGTCGCAATTGCCAGATTAAAAAGTTCACTATTGCGAAATAAAAAAGGCGCAATTGCCACACCGACAAAGAAAACGCCACCGTAATCCTCAATACCACAGACAACATTGATAAACTGACAGGATTATTCAACTCTCCTGACTACCAAATAAGTGCAAGAGACCCTACAACCTATCTCGAGAAAAAGACAAAAACTATCATCAACAAGTCCCATAATCCGATTAACCTGAGGAAATCTCTGATTCCCAAGGAAAAATCTTCACATACACCTCGATTATATGGCCTTCCAAGGATACAAAAGCAGAACATTCCACTCCGCCCCATAGTCACTGCATTCTGCCTCACCAACACAAGCTCTAGCTAAATATCTCGCAAACATTCTCCAACCCCTTGCAGAACAATCCCTATCATATGTTCGAAACTCATTCCATTTCATAGAAATCGTCAAATCGGTCAACTTCCGATCCACAGACATCCTGGCAAGCTTTGATGTAGTATCCCTTTTTACAAACATCCCCTTAGCAGATACACTTTCTTTAGCATTCTGAAAACGAAACATCAAATCTTCCAAGATACACTTAACGTCATTAGTCATTGTATGTCTAGAACATACTTTCTGTTCCAAGGCAAATTTTACAAACAAGTAAAAGGCGCCCCATGGGTTCTCCTCTTTCGTCAGTACTTCCAAACCTCTACATGGAAGATTTTGAGTCTAGAGCAATTGATACATCTGCATTGAAGCCGACGTGTTGGGTGCGTTATGTGGATGATGTCTTTGCTATCTGGCTTCATGGATCCGAAAGCCTTCACATCTTCCGCAGTCACCTTAACACTATTCACCCCGATATAAAATTCACCATGGAAATGGAGACGAAAAACGCTATTCCTTTCTTAGATGTCCATATTACAAAATTAAACGATTATTTCACTCATACTGTCTACAGAAAACCCACGCACACCATTAGATATCTCAATGCCAACTCCCACCATCATCCAGCCCAGGTAAGCTCTGTACTGAACTCTTCTATCAATAGATCCATCAAACTCAAAGATGATCACATTAGGCTCAGAGAGCTAAAAAGCTCACATCCGCCCTTCTTCAAAACGATTATTCCTACCCCCGGATCCAGAGAACCATTCAACGCCAACAAACCCACTTCTCGCATCCAACACCACCGGAAGACCCGGCTGAACGCTCGAAAGCTTTTCTTCCGTTCATTCGGGGAGTCACTGATAAAGTAAGCCAAATTCTGACAGAACACTACATCAAGACAGTTTTCACAACAAACAATCAAATATCCTATTTCCTGCGCTCATCTAGAGATATAATACCCAACGAATCACAAGGAATATATGAAATTCCTTGTCACTTGAGAATTTTTTGTTTTTCAATTTCTATTGCTTCGCGAATTATTCTGGAGTGGAGTATTATTGCTGTGGCAATGTTCTTCGTGTTGTTGAAGTCAATTTTGTGTCCGGTTTCGTGGTGATGTTTGAAGAGAGTCGAGGTCATGTCCGAATTGCGACCTGCAAGTTCGTGCTCGTAGGACCTGTTTGATACTATTTGGGATGCGGGAAGCGGGTTTGTTGGCGTTGAATGGTTCTCTGGATCTGAGAGTAAAAATGATCTAAAAAAAAAGGGCGTTGATTTTTTTTTTCAACTCACTGGGCCTATTGTGGTCATCTGTGAGTTTGATGGGTTCCAAACGGGTTTCTGTTTCCCTCGTCTGATCCCAAAACATCCTTCATCGATTTTCGTTTACCGCGTCTCGACATTTCAGTTCTCGAAATTCCATGCCAATGGAATAATTAATGGAATATACTATAGTTAAGTATCTATGCTTCCTAGTTCGCAGATCAATCACCCCTTTGAAGTATTATCAAAAAACTCCAGCCCCTATAGTTGGGCGCCAATTGCAACTTGCCTCTCTATCTCAAGGTTACTTTTGGTTGATTGATCGCAACGAAAAAGAAAACAATATTTCCAAGAGATCTTCACTATTCTAAAGAGGACAAATGCCAAAAACTACTACTATCAATGTCACCCATCAAATATTGATATCCGTAAATACCTCCCCTCTACAATAGTAAGAAAAAGAAAATTTTTTCTTCAATGAGAATAACTGGAGTTGCGTGACGAAATTCCGACTGCGTGGTGTGAATACAACGCTCACTGGCCAGTTTTATGAATAGGGTAAGGGGTAAGGATATCTCCTACCTCGAA
>JAVJAQ010003924.1:0-16910 GCA_032362365.1 Zygogramma bicolorata
GATGGCAGCAATTGGCAATGATTAATGTGACGCGCTTGGTTCAGTTTTCGTATTGCTGCCCCAAAATATGGAGGTGTTTCCTTTCGTTGACAGTGTCCAGTCAGAAATCCCACTGTTAAACGTGGTTCTTCCTGGTCATCGCCGAATATTTATCGGATCCAGCTCCTCAGGGTTGCCCAAGGTGATCCTGGCGAAACTGCATCCTTTGGTTTCAATCCATCTCTTAAGGGATTGAGTATATGGGTGTAACGTTTGGCTAGTTCCGCAATTGTCGAAGTAGTCAAAGCCATGGGTGTCGCCTGGTCCCAAAATTTTAAGTCAGGCGCCATCCTGGCCCAAAAGTCAGCAATGCGGTTACTTTTGCTCCTGTCATGCCCTTTCCAGAGGCACCGCAGTGAGTGCCTCCCTCCCCAGGCCCCGCCTCAGTTGACCCATTCCTACCTCGAGAGACTACAACAGGCCGTGCGCAAACGTGCTTATTTTTGTCGCATTTTTTTTTTTTTGGCCTTGGGTAGTTACCCATTCGGCCAGTTAGAATTTAAATTAGATCTCATTCTGAACTAACAGCAGTAGTGGCAATGTTATGTTGTGTCACATATTTATTCGTTCAGTTTATATGCTGTGAATTTCCTTTGTAGATATTGATATCAAAGTCCCAATATCCCCTTTCAGTTGTACTTCAAAGTGGCAGATTTGAATTGTCCATTTGCTGAAGCAATTTCAGCAGTTTAAGATTCACATATTTGCAGTCTTACCAATTTGCCTGCAATTGTAACATTCAATTTTTAACCTTCCCAACAACTCTAGCATTTCACATTTAAAGTTGCCTAGGGGTGAAATGCTATTTTTTTATTTCCTTGCTATGTGCATTATTCATTATGAGATTGAATTGAACAACATATAGTTCACAGCTTTATTTGTGAATTGATACAGTATCATCCATATTCACCCTGAAGAACCTACTTTCTAGTTGTACGTACAGTGTTGTAACAACCTAAGATAAGAACAAAACTCAGTTATCAATTCTTTCATTGAATGATATACTTGAGCCTACCTTCGTTATGATTATATATTCGTGATATATTATTGAAAGACCACGTTCTTCAAAGATATAGTTTATGGTGGAAATAAACATTATTTATATGTCATTGATTGAATGAATAAACTTGTGAGGTAATATAATATACATTTATGTTCTAAATCAGCATTATTTATTTGGGTCAAGATATATTATTATATAACGTTGATGGACAACTTTTATCAAAGGTATAAATATTGGTGGAAATGAACATTATTCATGCATTATTTAGTACATTTATAAAGTTGTATAGTAATATAATATACCAACACGTTATAAATACACGTTCAGATGGCGCCTGGAGTAAATTGAAACACAACGTTTCTCAAGAATATAATTCTCGAAGCAGGAAAACGTCATTTCCCCCGACATTTTTACTGTTTTTCAACCGTTGGTTATGTGACATCTTCTCAACGTATTTTCAACGTGCGTGTGCCCATTGGTTTCGGAGGTGTTAGAAAGGAAAGGATACTCTTTCATTTTCATCTGGCGTTACTACCAAATCGTACCTTTCAACCAAAGCATTGTCGAATATGTCGACTTCAGCATGGTATCAGGTGTAAATACCAACCAGATGATTTCAAGCCGGATGTTTGGTGTCCGCATAATTAACAAATGGAATGAATTTGTAGCGGCATTCAGACAACTAGAAATTCAAAACAAAATAGGCTTCTTCAAGAGGGATTCCAACCCACGTCTTCCATGAACTAGATGGATGCTCTTACCGCTGAGCTATCGGGGACCATGAGATCTCCATCGTATATTCAGAAGACATTAGATTAGTAGATGATTTCAATTTTGAAATCACTAAGACCAGTTGACAAAGAATGGGAATCCTTCCCTATCTAACATCTCCGTCAGTCGAATACCGCCGAATTATCTCAATTTCAAAAACAACTTACTCTAGAATTTGAGAGGAATGACTTCCGAATATGCGATGGAGAAATTAGGGTCCTCGATAGCTGCAGGCCAATTCTGGGCGTTCTTAAATTCCCCGGGGAAAAATGGACTGTAATTTGTTGTGGTGGTTATTGGATGACAGTAGCGTTATTTTTGATGAGATAAAAATTGAACTGTCAAAACAGCGACAGCGATAGAGCACATACGAGAGAAGATATTTAACGTAGTATCCGTCACGAGATCCGTATGGTACTGTCTGTTTCAGGATAGGCGCGCATATTCCGAGTGTTTCGTTGGGCCGTATTATACAAAAATTATAATAATAATGAATATCTCATTAACCTAATCGAACGCAAATGGCGCAGTAGTGGCTAGTTTATTGGATAACGTTATGATATATAACAAAAAAGAATATATATATATATATATACACTTACTAAAAAATTGTGAACGAATTAACAAACAATTTTATAGACCGGATGGGACTGCTTACTATCGTGAGTTTGAAAGAAGCTAGTTTCTTCATAACAGTCAAAGCTTATCGGTCATCATATGCAGATAAAAAACAGTGTAAAAACATTTGAAAATTGAGTGATATCTTTAAAAACTTAATTGTACCAAACGGCATGGTTGAATTATGGGAAATATTTATAGGTTAGTAACGTGAAGCGTGGTGAAATTGATGTATGACAAGAGACAGTTGACAATTCATTCAAGGATTTATATTGACCCATGGAATCAATAGATCTATCGCTCGCTTTCTCTGTCATGGAATTCATGGAATTACAAAAGCTTGTTCGACAGAACCACTGATGTCACGTTTACAATATGAATTAGAATTACTAACCATAGTCCGTAATTTTTCTAATTTCACGTGACTAACCTCTAAATATTTCTCATAATTCAACCATGCCGTTTGGTACAATTAAGTTCTTAAAGATATCACTCAATTTTTAAATGTTTTTACACTGTTTTTTATCTGCATATGATGACCGATAAGCTTTGACTGTTATGAAGAAACTAGCTTCTTTCAAACTCACGATAGTAAGTAGTCCCATCCGGTCTATAAAATTGTTTGTTAATTCGTTCACAATTTTTTAGTAAGTCCTGAAGAAGGCAATATACATTTCCGAAAGCTTGACGCAATACCAAAGAGTTTTTTTCACTCCCTGGCATCCTCAAGATTGACTGCAACCTCACCAACAGAAATCACCTAGTGGTTTCGAAGTTATATATATATATATATATATATATATATATATATATATATATATATATATATATATATATTCATACATATAACATGAACTAAAATTAACGCGGGGCGTTAACAATGGGCTTGTATCACATCGACTTCCTCGATTTCAATTCTGTTATTGAAAAACTGTGGAATATCAATACACTTGTACACATCCGATATAAAATATAATGAAGGAGACATAACCTTCGCACTATTAAAAAAGTTACTTCGGATTTTTTTCAACATCTTAGCATTTTGTCAGTAGTACCTTTTTCTGAAAAGCAGAATGAATTTCCGATGCGCTAGACAACTCTGGAAAGTATTCATGTTGTGGTTCCCTGTTCCGCTAATTCAATCACACAGTGTATTAGTTTTCCCATATGAATGATTAACACCTTTCAGTCCATTAACCAGGGGTTTGAATCTGACACTAAATCAAATGAAAATGATTTCTGGCAAACGGGCAGTCTTTTAGGAACAATTCAAGAAAGAAGAAAGTTCTGCACGCGAGCACCTATGGAAAATGGTGAAAATTCCCGGAAAAACTCGAAAAATATTGCATGAGTTACTTGAGAGGGGTTTGAAAATTCCGAAAAAATGTATAGGAACAAACATATGAGCTTGAAATCCCTCACGAAGAAGGTGTTTTTTTCGAAAATTGCTTCATATAAGAGACAATGTGTTCTAATTGAAATTTTCAGCTTTTCGTTCACAATATCAACACGTTGAATACGTATTTACGAGAATGATCAAAGGTGAAATAAGCATAAACACTCTCATTTCATCAAAAGTGGAGTTTTATAAACATTGCAACGAGAACTAATTATTGTCGTTTATTTCCAGAATGAACGCCCGACTTCAAAGGATGCAATAATGGCAACTTATCAACAAATATCAGAAGGAAGCCGTCCTCCGGATTCACCGGATAGAAAACGTTCAAATCGGAAATCATGTTCGAAAACATCGATTTCTCCTCGTCTCACTAATCCTAATAGACGCTCTTATATCCCTCCCAACCTCGATTCAATGCGAAACAAATCCGAAGAATTCAACAACAATGCCTTCTTTGAAGTTGAAACCAAACTGATGGAAGATTTAAACAAAAATGTTCGAGTAACTCTGAGGAAAAACCTTCCTGTGCCTAACATCAGTAGCAAGATGGAAAGAAATAGTTTGAAACAAAGTTTACCCAAACTGCTTTGTCTCAGAAAGTCTCCTACCGTCTCTTGTAACAAAGCAGCCAAGAACACTTTGAAAACATTAAACGTGCAGACTCTGAGGGCTGACAACTTGAATTCACACAATAATAATAATAAATGTTCCGACTGCGACGAAAGTGCCTCTAGAATACGGAAAGATTCGAATGAATGTGAAGAAATCGACGCTTCGTCTTCGCATTATAAGGTTCGACAGAAAAATAGGGATAGCTTCCATCAAAATGTTGAAGAGGCATTGAATTCATTACTTTGGCAACCTTATGAATATCAAAATAATAGGATATCGCCGTCCAGTCGTTCATGTAGGTGAGTATTATTTTTGAATATTCTTTGTATTTTTGAACGGACAGTCCGTTGAGAGGGTCAGAACATTTTTCAATTCATAGAAAATACATCCATTCTAAAATAACCATTTTTCAAATAATGAATGATTCTTCTTAATTTTTTGAATTATTGCAACATTGCTATTCCTGGAAAGATGTTTCTCGAAAGTATTCTAAGGATTTTTCTTTCATTAGGCAGAAAGCATTTCTTTCTGTTTTTGATACTTTCCTCATGAGCCGGATATAGAATACTGAAAAATAGTTGAAAATCTGGTTTGTGTATCTTTCGTGGGAGTTATCTAATTTGTCCTTTCTACCAAGTCTCCGGGAAGTATTTCAACCTCTTAGGCTCATTGTGCTTCAGCTACTCCCACATTTTTCATGATACTCACCCTAGGAATCTTGTCCTTGTACGTGTTTATGCGTTCATTACTGGATGTATGACTGGACCCAGTCCCTCACACTCGCAAGGTACATAGCGATCTCTCCACATCCCTTTGTTGTATTGTCCCTGATTGAGGTTCCATTGGGTCCATAGTGATGCCCCCTCATAGGCTAGGGTACTCCAATTAGTGATCAATCATTCCTACTGTTTCGAAGTAGTTGGTTATATCTCAACAGGAGGTATCTCTTGAAATACAATGTAATATTATTGAAATCTCATACTCTTCATTCAATGTTATGGATATCTGAATGTTCACTGTCGCTGTAGTTGTTTCATAATTAAAATTGAATCAGTTTTTCTGCTAATTCAACATTAGAAAACACTGAAACACTAAGTCAACAACAGATTATGGGCCCAGTTCACCTCGGAATTGAATTATTGCAAACCAACAATTCACCGCAAGAGTCCCAAGAAGTCGATTGTAGTCATGAACAAATTAGAGATGAATCAAGTTCCGTTATTTGATGGTAACAATTTTTATAATTGAGAATTCCGCTTGCTATGTAACTGGAATAAAAAGAATGGGTAAAATTGCATTGTATTCCCGCGTCTTATAACGTGGACCATCATGTGCTATAAATGTCTGAAAATCAATTTTTATTGTTCGCGACTCAACTTGGCCATTTCAATTGCAGAGCATGTGATTATTCTTCTTGAATCACTGCATATTCACTAGAATGGTAAATTAATATCCAGTAAAAAGAAAATATACAGATCTGTGTTCAGATATCCGAGAGTTGTAGAGCACATTTCGATGGCTCTTATAACAAAGAGTAGCAATAATATAATCCCGGCATACATCAATCATTAATCTTCATAATTGCACATAATCAATACATACAATTATTGGACATGTCAATACATAAAAATGAGAAGGACCCACAGTGACATCAACTGATACATTATATTGAAATAATTAGTAAATTAAATGCATTCTCCGTTAAGAGTTCGTGATAAATTCAAAAACTCATTATGTGGTCATTATGGTCAAAACTATATCTGCAACTACCGTCATAAGATCGTCGTATGGATAAATATTCATGATGTAAGTGCATGAATCTCTCAATGAAATCCGAACGTTTGGAGATGAATGGAAATATGATAGAAAAAGTGAAGACTTTTATCAACTCCTCTCTTCACATTGTTGAAGAGGTTCTATCATACGAAGTATTGTTTCAAACTCCTTAACAGTTTCCACAATATGAAAAAAATTCAATATGGTCGTCACAAAAAATTAATCTCAAGAATTGACTCAATAAATACTCAGTACCTGGATGACCGAGCTTCGATCAGTATTTTTTTGATGAATCGTATTTTTTGGAGTGGTACGAAAAAAAACTAGGTTGATGGATTCATCGCCCCCGATACCTCCTGCATACCAAATTTTATGAAGATCATTTGAGCCATGTCCAAAAAACAGATTATATATAGAAATATTAATAAAAAAATTGCTCGTTTGGAGGTATTATATATCAGATCAGATAAATTCAATTCAACACGTAATACACAGTAATATAAGTCAACAAATAATTTTCCTGTTCTAACCTCGAACGAATAACACATAGGCTTAGTGTTGCTCAAAAAAGCAGTCTTTTGAAGTAGCTTCAGTGTTAGTGTGTCCGTAAAGCAGTTAGTTGCTCCCAATAGAAAAATAGCGTTACTATTCGCCAATAGATGTCAGAGTGAGTCATAAATAGTTATTAACATGGATGAAACCACGCTACATCGATTTGTCGCCCCCGAAAATCTCTGCATACTGAATATATATGTTACCGGCAATGTGTACAATTCAGGCATTGTATGGAATACCTAGGCATTGTATACATTGCCGAGTGAATCCAGGCAAAGTATGAAATAAACTCATTTCTTAACAATTGTACAAACTTTGCCTAGGCATTGTGTATAATGCCTAGGCATTATATAGAATGTCGAAAGTTTTGCAGGCAAAGTATAAAATGAACAACATTGTTAAAAATTGTTTATTGCAAATAACAAACATGAAATGTATTAAACATAGGATCTGAAAATACTCATATTTTACTAGAGTAAAATTTAAAAGTGAAATATTAGTGAATGATTAGCTTTCATTTTCTTAGCGTAGGTTAGGTTAGGTTAACCTTAACTTGAAAACAATGGAACAGACAGATTTTTAACTCTGCCTGAACTCCAGCAGGCATTCTATAGAATGCCTAGGCAAAGTATGAAATGTTTAAAATTTCATACTTTGCCTGCTTACTTTTGGCAATGTATAGAATGCCTAGGTATTCTATACAATGCCTGATATTACACTTTGCCGGTAACATATATATAAACGATAAAAATAGGACTTTATGAGTATATACCTAGCGATTCAGCAGTTACGCTAAACATAGCTCGACATAGTCGATGGGTATACTTGAAGACTGGCGTTGAGTCAAATCATCTTTTGAACAGTTCGTTCAGGCCAGTTTGTCATGATGAGTTTTGAAAATCTACTTCTTCCGTTGTTGAATGATAATTTGGCTATAAAACTCTTTACTAATTTGAAATCTTTTTTTTCTCGAAATTCTCAACTGGAACACCCTTTCATCTGTGGATTACTCCCAGAAATATGGCAGTATATTGGTATATACCGAGCGACTCGATATAAATTTATACCAGAAATAATGAAAAAACAAAAAACAACTTTGAACTTCTTAACAAAAAATTCAAATATATTTCATACCTTCCGTTAAAATCCTTTTTTCATGAATTCAGACTCATTATTTCAAATAATGGTCTGAGAGAAGACCTAAGTAAGATTTTTGAAAATGATCATCCCTTGATCATCTCTTGATAATCCTTTGATAAAGGGTCAGAGGAGCAACTGGTCCCTAGAAAGGTGAATCATGGCAAGGTGACAAATAATTCCATAAGTGATTTCAAGAAACGCGTTGAGGAAAAACGGTAACAACAACGTATGCTGAACATGCTCGAATTGATGGGTCAGTAAACGAACCTAATTGTAGCAATGTTCGGATCCTGTAGTAATTCTGGAATCTCGCCTCAACAGATGTCCAGAGAAATGTTGGAAGTTGAAACGGTTGAGAAGTGCACAACATATATCAACCTAGCAAACGATGAAAAATAAAATAAATGCAAAGAATCAGTGGAAAGTAAAGAGAAAGAGGAATGGAGGAGTGTCTCCAGGAGAAGGTCCAAGAGGCAAATTATCATTGGTAACAATGATGACATCACTTTCAATGGAATTCAACTCAGGGGATTCCAAAAACTCAAAAATATTCATGTCTATAGAGTTCACCTAACAATGACCTCAGAAAACTTGACTGACTACATGAAATCTCATTTCCCTGAAGTTAAGTGTGTCCATTGAAGTTGAAAATCCTGAAATCTATGTATCATTCAAAATCAGCATTCACAACCACAATTTTAATTATGCCATGGATAGGCAAGAAAGTATAGGAGACCTTGACGAACTTCAAAATTATCAAACCGAATAAAAATTCTCTACCTGAATCCATAGCGGATCCCAATAAAATAAATACTTTCTTCTCTAAAATTCTCACTGAAAAAAATGATACGCAATGTAGGGACGCCATTAATTTTTATGAAACTGTTATGACTTTGCATACAGTTAACACTTGAATATGGATTTATATTGGGAGGCAAATAATAAGGCTCCAACAACTGGTTGTAACCCCTTTACTTTTAACGTGAAAATTCAACTGAGTACCTATTCTCGTTCGGTACGACGATAGTTATTTTACAATGTTGTCAAATGTAAACAGAGAGTGATATAGGGTTCAAACCAAAGTCTGTAGATAACCACCTAACAATTCTCCCCTCTCAAAATGAGGGCATCATAAACACCTAAATATTTAAGGAACATAGAAACATTTTAAGTATACATCAAACTCTCTGGTCGTTTTCGAGTTCTTTGAGGTCTAGAGGGCGCATCCTTTACTCCTTCAGACATTTGAACATTTTCACATGTAAGAAAAGCAGAGTTCAATTTCCCAAAAGATATATTTGCTAAAGGACAGCAATATACAAAAACCAACCCAGGCACTACAACACCAACATAAACATGAATAGTTTCTTTCACCTCCTAACTCAAGCACAGGCAGAGTAGAACTAAATTGTTCTCCCACTCCACCTTCCATCTGTCGGCAGCCGTGTTTTCTAACTCATCCTATCCAGGTATTCTACAGTCGGCCACGCTCCTGTTCCACTCGACCTCGAGGGGAAGAAAAATCAATTTTATTCTGTGAAAAAGAAAATGATTTCAAAATTCTGCAGCATTTGTGACAAAAATCCACAATTCCTAGATTCATTGATTATGACTGTGAACTGTTGGACTTAATGTCTCACTCTCTACTAGAGTGAGAACTGTGCTCACTGTCGCTTTCAATATCAGTTGTGAAGGGCTTCATTTGGTCTACGGCGTATACTCCTGTATATCGTCTTCGTGATCTTTTAGAACCTTTCATGTCGCTGACTTCGTACCTGTCATTACCAAGAATTTTTGTAATGACGTATGGTCCATCATATTTTGGTAACAGTTTCCGACTGTTGCCATCGTTAGTACTAGTAACTTTCTTCAAAAGAACTTGCTGACCTAATTCATATTCCACTGGTTTACATCTCTTTGAGTCATAACATCTTCTGTTCTCTTCTTGTCTTCTGAGTATACTTTCAACCGCCTCAGCTCTCCTATCTTCTATTCGCTTCTGCTCGGTTTGGACGTCCTCTTCAGCTCTCAGAAAGGCATCTGAGATACCTCTAGGTTTGTAACCAAAGAAGAGCTCGTAGGGAGTTTTTCCAGTGGAAGAATTAATTGTCGAGTTCAAACCCCACTGAACTGAGTTCACATGATCATCCCATGTATTCTCCTCAGACGAAGTGGCTGATAGAGAGTTCAATATTGTACGGTTGTACCTTTCGACTTGACCGTTAGCTCGTGGAGTAGCTGTAGCATTGTATACAACTTTAGCACCTATACTTTTGCAAAAATCCTTGAACGCCTGACTTGTCTGGCACGATCCTCTGTCGCATATAATCCTAACTGGTACTCCAAAGAATTCAAAAACATTTCTGAGCATTCGAATGAGTGGAGCAGCCTTCGTGGATTGAACGGCTTTCATAAAAACAAATTTGGTGAAAGTATCCACTGCCACAATCAGATACGAATTTGATTTTCGACTCTTTACAAATGGACCCAAATGGTCTATGTGCAAGGTATGCATGGGGTTCGACACCTTTTCTATCGGATGCAAATATCCAGGTTTCCGCCCGGCTGGTTCCTTATTATACAGGCATCCTAAACAACCTTTTAGGTAGTTTTTCACATATCTCCTCATGCTTGGAAACCAATATATATCTGAAATTGATTTCAAGGTTTTTTCTAGGCCCAAGTGACCGGCACCATCATGATGAAACATAGTCAACTGACGTCGAGCATGCCATGGTACTAACCAACGGGGTTTATCAGCCACTTTTCTGTAAACTCTATTGTTGAGGAGTTTGTAATTCTGATGTATATCTCGTTCTTCCTGGTCGATTGGTTCTCTACTCAAAACCTCGTTAATATATTTACAACGAGTATCTTGCAACTGAGCAGATAAAACCCAATCGTCCGTTTCTAAGTTTACTTGATAAACATCCAACTCATCAACCTCCAGATTATCCACTGTAGGGTTTCTACTCAAGGCGTCAACATGTGCCATTCTGGTCCCTGGGCGGTATTCGATGTCGAAATCGAATTCTTGGGTGAGGAGCCACCATCTTCCTATCCTCGGAATTAGATCTCTCTTGGTGAGGGTGGTTCTAAGAGCATTGCAGTCCGTTAGAACTTTGAACTTCAGACCCAACAAGTACACTTTAAATTGTTTGAGGCTTTGGACAACTGCTAACGTTTCCAATTCATAGGAGTGATAGCGCTGTTCTTCCTTTGTAGTTTGTCGGCTAAAAAAACATGACCGGTCTTAATGAATTGTCCTCTTGCTTTTGCAGCAGGATTCCACCAATACCAATTTTGGAGGCATCCGTATGGAGTTCCGTTTCTGCCTTACTATCATAAAATGTCAAAACAGGTCTCTTCGTCAGGAGTTCCTTGAGAGTTTCAAATGCTTTCTCTTGAGATTCCTTCCATTCAAACTCCATTCCTTTCTTGCTAAGGGACGTCAACGGTTGAGCAATGACTGAAAATCCTTTGATGTATTTACGGAAATAGCTGGTTAGTCCGAGAAATTGCCTCACTTGATGAACGTTGGTAGGAGTGGGAAAATCTTTGACAGCGGCAATTTTCCTTGATCCTGGCTTAAGACCTTCTTCGCTTATTTCATGACCCAAATATTCTATGCTCCTCTTGAAAAAATGGCATTTGTCCAGTTTGAGCGTAAGGTTGGCAGCCTTCAAAACTTCCAATATTTTTTTCAATGATTGGAGTCCTCTATCTATATCAACTGAAGGCATAAGAATATCATCCATATATGCCATTGCTACTGTGAACCTGAGGTTACCGAGAACTTTGTTTATAACCCGTTGAAAGACGGCCGGGGCATTCGCCAGCCCGAACGGCATTCTGGTATATTCGTAGTGTTCGTCTGGCGTGATGAAAGCAGTTTTTGAAATAGCATCTTCTTCTAACTGAATCTGATGGTACCCTGATGCCAGATCTAGAGTCGTAAAGAACCTACAGTTCTTCAGTCTATCGAGGTTTTCGTCGATCCTTGGTATAGGAAACCGGTCTTTTACCGTTTTGGCATTCAAAGCTCTATAATCTACGCATAGTCTCATCTCCCCTGTTTTCTTTTTTACCAATATTATGGGACTGGCGAACGGTGAGAAAGAATCTCTAATAATGCCATTCATTTGTAAATCTGAAACGAGCTTCCGTAGTTCTTCTCTTTCTTTACATGACAGACGGTACGGTCTATAGGTTACTGGTATGTCATCTGTCAGAACGATGTTCATCTGCGCTACATTACATTTGCCAAGTTCTGAGGTGTTAGTGGCGAAACAGATCCGATATTCATTGATCAGCTGTAGTAACCGAAGGCGCGTTTCTTGATCTATATTTTCATCTACTGATGCTGAAATATCGGACAAACAGAATGTTCGACTAGTTTCAACACTGAGGACGTCAACGACTTTGTATTCATGATCCTTTTGATCTCCATTGCACTGACTTCCTCTAGCTAGAACTTGACCACGATTGAGTACGAGAGATTCGTTCGAGAAATTGTAGACGGGAACAAATGTGTTTTTCGAAGAGATAATGCATCTTTCAATGTAGTACTCGTTTCCAGGCAGAGGTCTTTCCTGCCTTTCTATATAAACATCGCCAGAATAACCTTCACCTACAACCTCGACGAACAGGGCTTGCTGACTTGGAATAACTGTAGTGTCTCTTAATTTGAGAGTGACCGATGATTTCAACAGGTTCTCAGCCTCTGCCAAATGAAAAATAGGTTCTCGAATCAATTCCACATGCTGATCTTTAATGGTCAGTATCATTCCGTCCATGTTGAGAAAGGTTTGCCTTATCAAAAGTGGCATTTTCTGAGCTGTATCGGGAACTACCAGAATGTCTACAATACCATCTGCCCTATCCACCTCTAGTCTTGCAGCCAAGGTTCCAAGAGTAGACACAGACGTGTTGTTGTATCCTCGGATAATTACGTCGGTGGGTTGCCACTGCAGACCAAGAGTTGAAGCCACTCCAGACCGTATCAATACAGTTGCACATCCAGTGTCAATGAATCCAAGTATTGGTTCTCCATTCAATTTACAGTTGACGTAGTAACAGTCATTGGTGATAATAGTGGTGGCACATTTCAGCACATTAGAGACCGACTTACTTCTGCAGTTTGTTACTGTATGCCCATATCGGCGACACTTCTCGCATTTCTTTTTCGGCTCCGGGCATTGGCTGAGGAAATGTCCATTTTGTTGGCAGTTGAAACACTCAATCTCAGCCAGGTCCTTCTTTGATTTAGCTTCCATCTTCTTGTAGGGATGAAATCTCGACTGATGTTTGTCCCTCTTCTGCGGATACTTCGGCTGCATGTTTGATACCGCAGATGTAGTGGCGAGTGTCGCTAAATAATCAGCGTATAGGCTCTCAGGATCTGGGTACCTGCCCGCTCTGGCCCCTGTTTTGATAAAATCATCTTCAATTCCATCTATTGTACAAGAAACAGCATTGGCGCCGGTTATGTCGCATCCTCGGATGAGCTCCATCTTCCGAAAGTAGTACTGATCCCAGGATTCCGTGCGAAGTTTTTTTCTTCCTAGTAGGGTCCTTAGTCGGGTAGCATAATCCTGTTTGTTGGGGAAGGTTTTCACTATGAGCTCCTTCCACTGGTCCCACCCCATATCGTAGTTAGTCAAGCTGTTATACCAGTCCCGAGCCAAGCCGAACAATTGACTTTGCATGGTGAATATAGTTATTTTTTCATCCCATCTGTTTATTCGGACCATTTGGTCGATCTTGTGAATCCATTTTTCCGCAGTCAGGTCGTCACTACCAGGTTCGAACTTTGGAATGCAATCAGGCCTAACTAAATATCGGGGAATCATTGATGGTTCTCCAGTACGATAAGGTGATCGTTGCCTGCTCCCGACGAGTGAATGAACGAGATCTTCCAATGCACGTATTCTACTTTCACTGGAGTTGCTCGATCTACGTGATTCTCGTCGTGAAATATCTCCTTGATGCCTGCCATACGGAGTCCTAGGTGGAGTATAACGAGACACCGATCTGTCCCGTATTCGCTGGTCTCTTTTGCTCATAACGGTACTGGAATCGAACGAAATGAAACTACTTGGAGTAAAAAAATCATAATTTTGCAGAAAAAATAAAAATATATATACACATATACATATATACATATATATATATATATATATATATATATATACTTATCTAAATATCACCATCATACTTCTGTATTATTGTATTTCAGTGACTACTGAAATGATGTACACTCTGTACAATAGCGAAAGTGATCAAAAGTAATATTTGTCTAAATATCACCATCATACTTCTGTATGATTGCATTTCAGTGACTACTGAAATGATGTACACTCTGTACAATAGTGAAATTCACCAAAAGTAATATTTGTCTAAATATTACCATCATACTTCTGTATGATTGCATTTCAATGACTATTGAAATGATGTACACTCTGTACAATAGTGAAATTCACCAAAAGTAATATTTGTCTAAATATTACCATCATACTACTGTATAATTGCATTTCAATGACTATTGAAATGATGTACACTCTGTACAATAGTGAAATTCACCAAAAGTAATATTTGTCTAAATATTACCATCATAATACTGTATGATTGCATTTCAATTACTATTGAAATGATGTACACTCTGTACAATAATGAAATTCACCAAAAGTAATATTTGTCTAAATATTACCATCATACTACTGTATGATTGCATTTCAATAACTATTGAAATGATGTACACTCTGTACAATAGTGAAATTCACCAAAAGTGATATTTGTCTAAACATTACCATCATACTTCTGTATGATTGCATTTCAATGACTATTGAAATGATGTACACTCTGTACAATAGTGAAATTCACCAAAACTAATATTTGTCTAAATATTACCATCATACTTCTGTATGATTGCATTTCAATGACTATTGAAATGATGTACACTCTGTACAATAGTTAAATTCACCAAAAGTAATATTTGTCTAAATATTACCATCATACTTCTGTATGATTGCATTTCAATGACTATTGAAATGATGTACACTCTGTACAAAAGTGAAATTCACCAAAAGTAACATTCAACTCTCTTCAACTCTCAACACGATTCACATACATATATGTACTTAAATGTAAACTCATTTCATAAAAATATAACGAAAATCAGAAATCGATGTTATAAACAGTTATATGACTCAATTCATCCTTACACCCTATTTATCATATCATATCCTGACAGAATGAGTAATGTACTCGATATGGAATTCTACCAGTTATTGTCTTCACTGAACATTCGTGCCTTTATTACAGGTAGGCTAGCGTACTTTTGTTTTGTTTTTGTTTTTCCAAGACTTGAGACAAAAGTTTTCATTGCCAAGATAACTGCAGTTGCTATCAGGTGAAACTTGCGGAATATTCCACATTCATCTGTGCCCAGAATAGAAACAAGTAGTATGGAAAATTCCTACCTTTTTCTGGATGACACACGGGAACAAATCCACCGCTCTTTCTGGATGACACACGGGAACAAATCCACCGCTGCTTTGTAAGAAAAGCAGAGTTTAATTTCCCAAAAGATATATTTGCTAAAGGACAGCAATATACAAAAACCAACCCAGGCACTACAACACCAACATAAACATGAATAGTTTCTTTCACCTCCTCTCCTAACTCAAGCACAGACAGAGTAGAACTAAATTGTTCTCCCACTCCACCTTCCATCTGTCGGCAGCCGTGTTTTCTAACTTATCCTATCCAGGTATTCTACACACAATTCTCCCTTATATCTATATCATTTTCAGAATTCAATGATTGCGGAACTTCTTCTGAAATATTCAATTTTCGTAATGGATTGCTATGCCGTCTCCACAATACATTGAATTCCAAAACTTTTATTTCATAAATACAGTTTTTTATTTTTTTAACAACTATCCCTGACCTCCACGTCGGTTTGGCAAGATTCTTGTAATCCCGCACCAACACTTATCAAAATTATTGGAAAAAGAGCTCTGCTCGCAAATTATCACTTATGCACACGAACAAAGTATAATTCCTGCATCTCAAACTGGATTTCAAAAAAAACTTGGTACGTTGAACTCTCTTGTGAATGTCTTGGATAATATATTTACAGAATTGGATGAGAAAAATATGACTCTCCTCGATTTTTCCAAGGCATTCGATACCATCAATCATAACCTACTTCTTGGTAAACTGAAATATTATGGCTTTTCCAATGATTCTTCGATTTTGATGAAAGCATATCTCTCAAATAGAATGCAAAAAATAGTCTCAAACAATAAACATTCTGATTATATTGAATTAAACAGTGGAGTACCACAGGGAAGTATTCTAGGTCCTCTGCTTTTTATTATTTATACAGCCGATATTCTCAAGTCAATAACTCGATGTAATGTGTTCGCGTATGCAGATGACACACAATTGATGATCAGTTCCTCCTCTAATGATGATGATATTCGTCAAGCACAAGACTATCTGAATCAAGATCTTGTAGTTATATGTAGTTAGAGCTCAGAGCATAACCTGACACTTAATATATCCAAATCAAAAATGGTAGTGTTTTCTCCCAAAAATTGCTACCAACTAATCGTTTCAAATCTTGCAGTCATTATCGTACCTCAAATGTGTGAACTCAGCAAAAAACTTAGGATTGATTATAGATAATGATCTAAGGTTCATGTTACAACTGCTCTAAAAAAACCTTTGCTACATTAAAAATACTTTATTCTAATAGATTTCTTCTTAATGTGAATTTACGTAAGTAAGTAGGTAAGTTTTGACTGAAACTCTTGTCTTATCTCAACTTACGTATTGCGATTTCCTCTATGGACCGTGCTTGGATTCAACTTTCAAATATAAAATTCAAAAAGTTCAGAACTATTGCGTTAGGTTTATCTTTGGCCTACGTAAATATGATCACGTAACGTATTTTTGTTATCAATTATGTAATAATTTTATGTGAAAAAA
>JAVJAQ010003926.1:0-14577 GCA_032362365.1 Zygogramma bicolorata
TAATTTTTCAGACTATCATCTCGATGAGGCCTCCACTGGGGCGCTCACCAAAGGTTTCAACTTTGCCGTCACACCAGGTCGCATACCGTTTGAGAACATAATAAGTAATGTAGAATCTGCCCTGAATAGACTAGAAGACAGGGATACGCAGGAGTCAATCAGACAGGACATCGTACATGTACTTAAAAACGCGAAACCACCAACCAGAAATATACCTCATAATGAATACCAGGCACTGAAAACCCTACGAGATAATAAGGACATCATCATTCTACCAGCGGATAAAGGCAATGCAACAGTAGTGTTGAACACCATAGACTACGAAACCAAAATGATGAAACTACTAGAGGACCCAGCCTACAAGAAAATAACTAGAGACCCAACGACCTATCTGGAAAAAACCACCAAAACGATCATCAATAAATCTCCCATTAACGAGGATATCAAAAGACACCTAGTCCCAAGAGAAAAATCATCTAAGTGCCCCAAACTGTATGGTCTCCCCAAAGTCCATAAAGAAGGTGCACCACTTAGACCAATCGTGAGCTCTATAGGGTCGCCAACTCACCAATTAGCGAGACACATTGCCCACGCTCTCCAACCACATGCGGAACAGGTCGATTCGTACGTACGCAATGCCGACCATTTCATAGAAGTGCTGAAAACACAAACCGTTAGTCCGAACGATATCCTTGTCAGCTTCGATGTAACGTCCTTATTCACCCAGGTACCCATCAGAGAGGCACTAGAAGTAATCAAAAAGAAATACAAACCAGAAGAACATATCATTGACTTGGCTGAACATTGCATAAAAAACACATATTTCATCTATAACGATCAAAGATACAGACAAATTGAGGGGGCACCAATGGGCTCACCACTGTCACCCATTATTGCTAATCTCTTCATGGAAGAGATCGAAACCAAAGCAATAACAATGTCAGACGTGAAACCAAAACTCTGGCTGAGATATGTTGATGACATTTTCGTGATTTGGTCACACGGACATCAGGAACTCGAAAGGTTTTTCAATCACTTGAATGAACTCCACCCACGGATCAAGTTCACCAAAGAAATTGAAGAAGACAACAAGCTCGCTTTTCTCGATGTTCTAATCATGAAAAAGCCCGACGGTACGCTAGGCCACACGGTATATCGCAAAGCAACACATACCAACAGATACCTGAACGCAAATTCACATCACCACCCAAAACAGATTCACGCTGTGGCAAAAACACTAATTACACGTTCAATCAGATTGGCAGACAACGAACATCAAAAACAAGAGCGGAACACGATCGAGGAAACTCTTCGAATGAATAACTACTCGGAGAGAATTATAAAAACGGCTTCCAAGAACAAACCGAAACAGCAAAAAACCCCCGAAACACCGGTCATAACAACCAGACTACCATACATAAAAGGAACCACAGATAAAATCAGCAGAATTCTCCGCAAACACGACATAGCTACTTCGTTCGTACCAGAACGTACAATAAGATCGATACTCCGTAATCCGAAGGACCAGATACCACTGGAGTCCCAGGGAGTTTACGAAGTACCATGTCGAGACTGCAACAAGTCCTACATCGGCCAGACCAACAGACGGATCAACGTACGCAAGGATGAACATGAGCTATCAGTGAAAGGAAAAGTTACCACATCTTCCATCTTCAATCACGTATTGGAGACAGGACATACCATCAATTTCAAAAACACAAAAACATTAGCAAGCGATGAAAACTTCTACTCTCGAACAATCAGAGAGGCTATCGAAATTGAGAAACGACCGAGTAGCATGAACAAGAGAGACGACGCCCAAAGATTACCAAGAACGTGGAAATCCATTATATCACTAAACAAAGACAAGCCGATTACACCAGAGGAACAATATCGGACCTTACCACGTAATTACCCAGACACGATGACAAATGCAGGCGGACCAACGAAGAAAGTGGGAGGGGCCCAGATCAAAGATACCATCAATGAACACCCCTATATATTGAGAAGTAGAACTCGAATTAATTAGTCGAGTTCGGAGATCGAAACTCAAGACATCACCTAGAAGATGGCAAATGAGACTTTGCCGAAACGTTGTGAGAATTATCCTTCAGAGGATCAAAACCACAGAACACGGAATGAAACCCGAAAAAACAACGCATCATATATATATATATATATATATATATATATACATATATATATATATATATATATATATATATATATATATATAATGTGAGAAGGTTAGACGACTGTCTAAGTTAAAGAAGAATCCTTTAAATATTCGGGTGTGCAGTCAACAAGGAATTGGAAAAAGTGAACTCTTTATTCTGTTCAAGCTTTCGAGTCTTTATTGGCTCTTCATCAGGAACTGAATGTGAGGTTAATAATCCTTTTTTAATGAAAACATGAAGGACAACATATCACAAACACATCGACCTAATGGTACAAATATAATATAAAACTTTAATTAAAAGATATGATCAATCATACATGTAAAAGAATTGAAAAATGGGAGAAGTTGTTTCTCCTAACAGGCATTGGAAACCATATTTGTAATTTTAACGGAAAACGTTAAAATTACAAATATGGTATAATACTTTTTCCTCATGCGAACTCAATCGGGGTATATATTTTCGAGTTTCATCGTTTTTACACAATCATTAGAAAATGTTATTATTGTCGCAACTCAGGTTACTCGCTTGGATTATTTCGAGATGATTTTTCGCTGTTTCACCCAACCCTCATATATCCAAAATAATGAAAGAACGCATTCGAAAACTCAATGAAATGTTAATCATAAAAAAATTAGAAAAAAAACTTTGAACATTTAATAGTTGATTTTATAGAAGTCTTCCATAACAACCAATTATCCCAAGAAAATACATCCACTTCGCTTTTCCCTATGAGTGAAGTTGCAGCTGGGACATGTGGTTCGAGATCATTGAATAACCCAGAAGATCCTCCAAAATTCACAAGTCTTCATGTTCTTCCGAAAGTAGACCACACCAGAATGCCTTCAAAAATCAATGTCCAGGAGTATGATATACTCGACCTGTGGTACCAGTTGAAATGGTGACTTCATTTCAAGCCATAACACAAAGTAATACTTCTGAAAATATTGAGACGTGGCGTTCTAAGAGGCAGACTCGAATTGCATCCGTGCAAGTTTTTTTTTATATGTAGACACACACGAAAGGGAAGCCCTGTGATGTTCAAAGAACACCGCGTGAATCTAGGGACAGGAGATACGACTTAACATTCACTTTGAATTTCTGAAGTTTGTAAGCCTCAGGAATGACCTCTTTCGGCAAGGAGTTCCAAAGCTCAGCTGTTCTATTGAAGAAAGATCCCTTAGCAAGAGAGGTTCGACAGGTTACCAAATTCACAACAAAGAAGAAGGAATTCTGTACTCGTCGAGTCATCCGTGAAGAAATTGCCAAGGGTGGAACGATCGGTAACAATTCGGAAGAGCATCGACCGTGAAAGTATCTATAGAAGAGAGACAAGTCTCCGACCTTTCTACGATGTTTCAATGAAATGAGCGATTCTGTGAGCGAAGAATCACCAACAAGACGAATTGCGTTTCTCTGAATAGAATCGAGAAGCCTCAATGAATGTTTTGGTGCCGAACTCCACACATGAGAAGCACGTTTAGCGATCGATCTCACATGGTTTTCCCATGAAAAATTATCACTGATTGTAATTCCTAGCATCGAGACACTCGATTTTGTAGGAGTAGTTATTCCTGACATCTGAATATTAGACGATGATAGATCGGCTTTTCTTGAGAAGAGACATGCCTGGGTTTTCGTAGCATTTAATTCCACCAAGTTCATGTTACCCCATTCTATTATTTTTATCAAGTCGTCGTTAATTTTATTGACTGAATGTGAATGTTTCTTTGAATTTTTGTTTCTCGAGCTGGTATGGGGACTCTGTAAGAGAAACTGGTATGAAGAGTACTGTCGTCCGCAAAACTAAATATTGAACAAGATGTTTTCTCGAGCAAATCATTGATATATGAAGCAGAAACAAAGTGGGCGCCAGAATATATATATATATATATATATATATATATATATATATATATATATATATATATATATATATATATATATATATATATATATATATATATATATATATATATACATATATATCCTGTAATCGTATCAATTTTGATGTCTATGAACTTGGAATATTAAAAGATGAAAATGCGAATACTGGGTGTTTTTGTTCCAGAATATTGAAGTTGAGTTAAGTAATAACAAGTGAGGTAGTAATAACATCCCCAACTTCGTCTTCTTTCATTTGAAACGGCATTCTGCTGTTCAATTCATAAAGTGCTTAGGTCTCTACCGTTTACATACAAACGCAATTATACAAAATCAGTAAGAGAAGCAATATAGTAGTAGAGGGCATCATTCGCTTTTCCTCATTTCAATGAAATAACAGCTTTCGGAAATAATTGTATTCGCTGGTCCTACCACTGACGAGATCTATGGACGATGAAAGGCCTCTTTCTGCATCAGATAATGCAACGGTTTGCGCATCTGATATCTGATTCATCTGATCTGATCATCCACATATTTCAATAAATATCTGCGACAGGTTTATCCGACAGGTTTATCCATATTGCTATTTCTTCCTAATCTCTCATTCACTAGCTTTTAATTTTGATGGATCAGTTTTCTTCAATAAAATAACGGGATTATACCTTCAATCGTTTCAAACTTTGGAATAATATTTTGATGAGATAATCTTCCCGTCCAATAAGTGTTATCAAAACTGTGGACGAACAGGCAATTATCTATAAATTCATTGAAGATCTTCAATCAATCGGTCTCCTTTTGCCACCTGTTACTGTTCTCATCGAAGCGATAATGAGGGAATTCTTTATTCTTTTTGCTGTATTTTCTGTATCACAAACTTTACCTGAGGTGAGTAATCCATTATTTTTGGTTCGTTTCCGAACTCATATTCAAACCCTATGTATCTTGAATTTTAATAGTTCTATGAAAGAATGCGAACCAAAAACCGCTTTTTTCTATCATTGTAGTCGATTTGGTTCAGAAATTTTTTTTTGTTAAACAGCTGACGAACGCTAACCCTCAAAAGTCGAAACTTGTGCGAACAATGGATTAACGAGGCCTTACCTTTTTGCATGTGAATCCCAGTACGGTGGCCCGTCGGGGAATTGAACCCCGGCCTTCCGCTTAATAGGCGGAAGTGCTTACACCCACACTACCAAGAACCATTTCATTCATTATAGCTACTGTAATCAGTTTATATTGTTCAACTCTAATCCCACATAATCAAAATATTTTCCGACAATGGTGATACATTTCAAAATACAAGTGTTTGTCCAGATAACAATAAATATTCTATGAATATTCCTGAGATATTCTTTTATGGATATTGTATTATTCAATGATAATATTCCAAGAATATATACATCCTTCATGCAATATTTCCTGAAAATGCTTCTGCCGAAAATCTGGGGTATTCTAAGAGTATTTCCCATAGATTATTGTACGAATATCCTCAGAATATTCGTAGCATATAAGATTGAGAATATTTCAAGGATATTATTCAGGGAATATCTGTGGAATATCCATAATATACAATGAATAATGAATATTTCAGTAACACGCAAAAAGAACATTCGAAGAATATTGAAAAAAGTATTTTCTAAGAATATACCAGGAATATTCCAGATATTCTTGAAATATATACGTATATATAAAAAAAAGCAAGCATGGAGTATACATGCTATGAATATCGTTCCATATTCTTCAGTTCTACAAAAAAGTCAGTGGTACTATATAGCTAGCTTTTATATTTGAATCACTACAAAGGTGTATTTCTTAATATATTCATATAAAATACCCTATCCTGAATAACTGACTGACAGCGTACAGCCTGAACCGATGATCGTCGAGACCTGAAACTTGTAGGGTGTGTTTTTTGTATGACGTAAACATCTGGTAAAAAAAGGCTTTCTCGGAATTTCACTCCTAAGGGGGTGAAAAACGGCACCAAATTTGTATTGTTCAACTTGATTCCTAGGCCCAATCTACTTCAAATTTTGGAGAAATATTCTTCACAGAATGGATGGAAGACGTGTTTCGTATTTTATTAAATTCCATTGAATAACAGGGTAAAAAAGAGGGGTTTATAACATTTTCCACTTCTTTCAAACGCTCTTTTGAGTTTGCCTAGAAGGCAGAGCTGTGATGAACCCGATGAAGAAGACTGATTAAGTACTATACAATATAATTGCATCAAAAAAGTAATAAACGCCTAGTATATATACTTATATTTATTTATTTTATCATATAGGGTAATATTCTCTGAATTCATTGTTTTTATTTTTTCATTTTATTTAATTAATTGTTTCCAAAAACATCACAGTTTCCATAACAAGTTGTTTGAGTTTGCTACATTGAAAAAAATATTTCATCTCTGAGTGAATACGCGCATATATATACATTAAACATACATGAAAAGTAACAAGAACTAGACTGACTAAACAGTTAGTCCGTCATCAAACTGAGCGATACGAAGTTACACACTTGCTAGGTGGAACGAGAAAAAAAAATTGTTATTCATTGATGATAAAAGAACGCAACTTAAGCATATTCCAAATATAGCTTGATATGTATTTGGCCAGGAAGGGCGTAGTATTCTCGAGGGTATTTACCAACAAATCCAGACTTGCTAGGCAGTTGGAATGAGGGGATTTAATTGATGAGTAGATTGGACAGTCGAACAAAATATGGTGAATTGTTTCGTGAGCGTCTTGATTATAAGCTGTACACATTTCTCGTGGGTTTATGCTGTATGTTGAGCCATTCAGTGTGAATTTAATAGCGTAGTTATTGCACATTCTCAGCTGAGCAATGGTTCTCGTAATATTCATCGGGAGTTTCAAGCGAAGATATTTAGAGGGTTGTTCACGTATTGTAAAGTACGAGTAGAGAGGCGTGAAAGAGGATTCATTCGCTGAAAGAATATCATCACTGTGTAATTTCGCGTAATATTTTTTGAGCAATGCTTGTCTGTTATGTCTCAGGTAAGATCCTTTGATTCGACTCAATGGTACAGAGGAGCTAATGAAATCAAGTTGTTGTTGGTTTGCCCAACTATATCAGGTATCACAGTTCGATAATTGTAATTGCCGCCAAAGACAAATTTTTGGTAAGCGTGAGTTGTCCATATTGAGAATTTTTATCAGCCAATTCAATGTCTGTTTGAATACATTGTACTGTGTAGATGAATTTTCTGTTCGAATAGCAATACATAACCTTTGAATATCAGAAAATCTTGTTTACTGAAAAACTCCAATGCCCGAAAGGACTTTTTTCTATAGAACTTGAATTTTTCTGTTCATTTTTCATTTTTTTAGCTCGATGATGACTTCGCCTACCCCTACCACCGGGTTTCCAATACATACAGGCCAAGACTTCGCATAATAGGGGGACAGGATGCAAAGCCCCACGAGTACCCGTACCAGGTCGGTTTGTATTGTTACACCGCCTCTTCTACAGACTTCTGCGGAGGTTCTCTCATATCTCCCAACTACGTTTTGACAGCGGCACACTGTGTAGACGCGTAAGTACGGGCGTTGTCCCAAGGAAAACAGACCATCGTCGATATATATCTGAAACGGATGGAGATAATAAAATTCCTGAAATCCATGAATGAGTTTTTGTAGTTCGGAACATTTTCACGCTCGGGCGATATTCGTAAACTTGTTCCCTGTACTTCCCCAGCTACCCCCAACTTTTTCAAACAGCAAAATATACACCATGCGTGACTCTTTATTTGAAAGGTCACGTTGAAAATTTCTCAGGAATTTCTTGGGAAAATTTCACACCTTTACTTTTCAACCAATAAGATGCCTCAATTTTGACAGGTTACCATGGCAACTAAAAAAAATTCCGGAAATTTTTTCAAGGCGTCACAATAAAAAGAAACATATGATCTACAACAACCCTCAAATAATGTTGATATACCTGTAAATAATGCAAAATACCTAAAATTATGAAAGGGCGCGATAGACCGGGCTGGAACCTATCTGAGTTTTAGCATTTGGTTCAACTAAAGTTGGAAATTTTTTTTTATGTAACAAAATATGGTAGATATACTACATAAGAATTTCTTCCAAATTGCGTCATGTTACTTATAAAAATATATTTTTATTAAGAACCTTTACTTAACTATAATTACCAGAGGGCGATAGACTGGGCTGGTACCCATCTGAGTTTTATCATTTGATTTAACGAGAGTTGGTTATTTTTTTTTATTTTACGAAATATGGTGGATATACCTATATGATTTTTTTAACTGTTAGTTATTAGGCTTTCTGGCAGAACTGGTTGAACAAAAATGACAAATCAACATGTGTCAATAACAACCACCACCACCAATTTGACAATAAGAGAAATTAATTTAAAATATCAGGTTGGATTAATGATTTTTTCCCAATTATGGTATCAAATTTTCTTACCGAATACCACGCAAGCTTAAATTTTTACTGGAAAATTTCTTCCGGGCACGAATATTTAAAATTATTGATTTTCAATTATTATATTCAAAATATTCGTGCCCTCTAGAAAATATTTGGAAATAATTAAAGCTCTTGTGATATTATAGGTGAATCAAAAATCAATATTTCCAAATTGCATAAAAATTTAGAAATTCCTGGAAACCAGTAACTAGAAGATTATTAGGATTATTATTTGCACGACTGAACGATATTCATAACTCCACCACCTATATCTCTGGTTACTTCTTTTTTTATCGTATTACAATGTTACATATAATTTGAATGGCCCCACAAAATGAAATATTTTCCGATAATCAATTTCGTTCGGTGTGCAGAATCAAGATGCATAAAAACACTTGTGCGCTGCTTAAAACCTGAAAAAGCGTAAGTCCAAATTGTCGATATCTCGCATTCTTGATTTCGAACAATTTCAACTGAAGAAATTCCTTCGAAAGATTGCCCATAGAGGTGCACTTTATGAATCTGGTAACGTCAAATGTCCTGCACGTCCGACGGCAGTTTTTTAGGTTATATTCATTTGGGAACACTCGCCTGAAAGAACTTTCATTCTATAATTTTAAATATCGTTTTTGGATCCTTTTTCACTAGGCACGTAACAACAATTGTCACTAATGCTAGCAAAAAAAATTAAATTGGGAGGTTCTGGAAACAATTAGTAATTCACAAAAACATAACCACCCAAGAGAAAGATCATTTGAGGTGGAATTTGTTACCCTCATCGTCAGAATCTCGCTTTCTATTATCAGTTGGCATCAATTCTGATTCTGAGATTTTCAAAACTATCTTCTATTTTCGAAAATCTGTTGAAACTATCATATATTTTCCAATACTAAAAAAAAATTCACCTGCGGTAGCTACTTAATATATTATGGAGATAGATATTATATTCAGCACTATTAACACCACAACAATGCAAAATGTTTCATTATAAAAGTAACTAGAAGTGAAAAATTCACTTAACAGTAGCAATAGTTAACAATAAAAACGTGGACAGTACAAAGTTTAAGTTATCGGAACTTCCGCAAACGCATTCAAGTTTTAAATACTTCAAATCGAAGTATCAAACTGTCAAACTTGTCTGTAAGGTGTTAAGGATCCTTTTCATGGAGCAGTAGAATTCTTACTGCAAGTGCAGTAAAATGCAAGTGCGCATGCTCCGTAGAGATTTTGCTGCAAATGCAGTAAAAATTTCACTGCTCCATGAAAAAGGGTTGAAAGCAGTGGAATCTGTGATTTTCATGTCATTTGTCATTCATAATAATAATAATAAAGTGTCCTTATTTCAGGAGGAGTTCAGTCAGAGACTGCTCTTACACTCTATGCTATTTATATTTATTGGTATTTGATTATGATTTCCAGAAACTATACCAAAAACCCAATTACATTGTTTGGCTGAGAGCCGATTAGTAGATTCCCAATCAGGTCTATTCTGCGGTGGCCTATTGATTCTTGAATATCATTTGATTATTGAAAAATATTCGAGAATGAGACCAATAATGTAATTTTGGTGCAAATCAAAATTTTTCAATAGATACTGTTACTCGAAGATATTTCAGAAATCTTTTTGATGTATATTTATATTCTTCTATAACAGTTGTCGATTATTTAAAAATAACCTTTGCAATATTCAATACTGATAGTTATTCAAAAGATTCACCAGATAATAGACCTGAAAATAATAATATGGAAAATCAACATAAATAAAGTAGAAAATCTTCTTTCGAACAATCTGTTCAGGCCAGTCTCAAATTACCTACACAGTAGGTTTCGGCTGGCACCCGTCAGAAAACAACTACTCCCCTGGCTAATACCACGAAGGGCATTGAATTATATCCGACCAGGTGCCAGTGCAGGTTTCTTCACAGAAGTAAATCCTGCATTTGCTTTCGTCGATACAAATGAAGGAATTGATTTTCAATTATAGGGACGGACACACTTGCAGACCGGTTTCGGGCTTTTTGGCCACTCGTCAGTGCAAGGCAGTGCCATCAAACATAAAGTGGATGAACTGAATTGTTTATCTCAGTGGAGTCCCATTCCATTACCAGACTAAATCGCTATTCAATCCATAGCGCATGTTTGTACAGTACCTTGAAGTACTACCTTCCAAGCTCAAGTGTTTTCGTATAAATGAAATTGTATAAAATCTATTTTATTCATAACAAAACAATATTTTGTTCAATAAGAAATAATAACATCCTGATCCTATTGAAGGTACTAATCTCAGACATTTTTGTTTCAGGCGTCACATTTTCGCTCAGGAGTCGATACGCTCGGAATCCGCGCAAAACCCCCACGAACGTCCTATTAATCCACGGTATTCCGCAGCGATGAACATGCTCACAAATGGAATAATTAGTCTAGCTTAACCTCACCAAACAAAACAGTATCCACATTTTGAATACTAACCTACCCTCACCCTCTAAATAAAACAAGTCTGAACAATATTCAAAACTATGTAGAATATAAAAACTAATTGAAACAACAAATTCAAATAAAACGACAAAAGTTTAACTAATTTTAAAGAAATCCAAGAGCCTATGCACAATCGACCTTATAGATATTCAAAATGGCTACGAAATTAACGAAATATCATTCGCTTTGCTGCTTTGAAGTTGAAAAATTTTAACTTCTAAAGGTCACTGCTCGAGCAGTGAAATCTGTCAAAAGCTACTGTACTTGCAGTAGTTAAGGGCCATGAAAATACACCTTTACGGCGAATAAAATTGGTTTTTGTTCCCAAAGGAGTTATAATCGACCAAAAACTAAATTGCAATAAACACATGAATAGCATTATTAGCAAAGAATTAGCGGCAAGATGGACAAACCGTGAAGTCTTCTCGAAGACATGGGATTTGAGATCATATATTAATGATCTACTGGCCGAATGAAACATTCATAGAACCTAAAGTTATATATGCCTAACCGGTTCGGTGGAAAAAAATGGATGATAATCTATGACCAAACCAATATAGCAGAGAAAGTTCTCGACTATCAATCACACAAAGGTGGGTTATAACGGGTATTCCGTCTTTTATTCGGAGAAAAACTCTTCTTCACTCAACTGAGCTTTCGACAACTTCAACTGTCTTCTTCAAGACTGAAATGTAAGAATTATGGTCAAATAATTGATAAATAATATAAATGGTGCAAACTTACCGGTAAAACAAGTTATATAGAGAAACTCATCATATTATATAAAATAACTCTCTTACTGACGGACACTGAATGGCGGAATTTTTAAAGGAAATTGATTTTTTAATTGATTTTGGAAAGAATTCAGATGCAATTCATGAGGTTAAATGTTGCATATTCCGTAATTTCACAAAAACAATTCCAGAAGCGGCCGCCATTGATTTAGTATACACGTCTATTCTAAATGAGCCATTACCTAACACCTGCCAAATAAATGGATGGTTTAAAGTACTGGAAGTAGAAAAAGTTGTACTAATTTCGATAATTATTCTGAATGATTTTCAAGTTTCTTGAAAAAGTCATGAGTTATTTTTATTTCTGAATTCAAAATTTATTTTTGGAATTTCCTTGTCCTGTAATGAAAAGTGTAACGTATTATTGAGAGAATGAAAGATCAACACAAAAGTCTTACAACAACTCACTTCAAGGCGTGGGTTCGCATTCTCGAATTCTGATGATTCATAAAAAAGATTATTTTCTCGAATTCAAAATAAACTATGGGGCGCCAGTCAATCGATATAATTATATAAATTGACGAGGAATGGTAATCAAACGAAATAAATGTAACTTATTGAATTTAATGTATAAGATGATAATATTATGCAAGAGGAACCGTTGCATAAGTAATATATATTGAAAAAATAATTAAAATTAGGTGTATGGAGAGAATGAGTTTCGTTAAGCGATCTCGACTAGAATAAATGAAATAACGACATGTAATTACTTATAAAAATAGTATGAATGGAAATACCATATTATAGCGGAATACATACAGCTCAAGAGCAATAGCAATAAATAATAATATGAAAAACTAACAGTAAGTAAAACACAGGGTATCTTCTTTATTGTGCAGGCACCCAGGAGAATTGGGATAGAATTAGAGTTGTACTCACTCAGTATGATTCTTCCGCTTACTTACGCCCAAAAGGGTGAGAATATCGCGAAAAAGGTACAAATTTCCGAAGTCCTCTCAAGAATTGCAGACTTGACTAGGGTTTTACACGGTGAAACCGAGCTATAAGAAGAGGACGTCCCGGGTCCCTGTTCAGCAGCTCAGTATGTAGGAAGAAGGCGGTGAACGAGACGAGGAAAACTAGGCCTTTTAGATGACAATTGAGAAATGACCTATAGCAGTGTAGGTCTACAGGACACGGTCCTCGGGAAATTCACTTATCCCTATTTTACCTGGAACGAAAACTTCGTTCTTGCATATCATACAGATGATATAAGCAATCATGATAATTTACCTTAGGTTTTATTAGGCTTTTCCACTACAATAGGTGCACAAAGAATCAACCTTCTAATTCAAAAAGGCACTCACTACCTACCGGCTCCTAATCCGCTCAAGCCTCGTATCCCCCGTTTGACATTATTTTCATATGCCTGCGTATTGAGATAGTGAAACTTGTTGAACGTATATACAGATTGTCCCAATTTCATTGGAAAGTGAACCGTTACAAAAGTGATTTGAATTTGTAAAAAAAAATTATTCATCAGATAGTTATACTGGTGGAGCAATATAGTCACGTCAATACTGTTCGAATATACCGTGCGAATGGAAATATCCTAGATTAGAGTGCCAGGTGAAACATGAGTGAACTACTACAAGTACTCAGCATTTCCGCAATCCAGTAGTGACAAAGACAATTCTAGGTTTCTGGACGACGACCGCTGCTAGGAAAGGTGGTGCAACGTCGCCCCATAGTCGATAAGAAACGGAAAGTACGACAAATACCACGTTCATGTCATCTCAGAGTAGCCAGAGGAAACAGACGTGTGATATTCAAAAATCATTTGAAATTTTCGATGGATGGTTTGTTATATGAGGACTTTAATTTGTCGAATTCAGCCAGTTATATCGATTGAACGTCTGTTGAAGAGGTAGGAATGTTCTGGAATCTATTTTTTGGGTGAAATCTCTAGTGGTATTCTATTCACATTCAAAATTTACACTGGTTATATCCCAAGAATGATTGTAAATCAATCAATTCTGACTTGAAATTGCCTGCGAAAATTTCTATCAAAAATGAATGAATGTGGAAGTGATGAAACCACCACCATATTATTAGAAGTACTAAATGATGGAATTGGTCTAAATTTGAAGAGAATTCAATTTTTTTCACTTAATTCATTAATATATATAATAATCATATTTACTTGGCTTATATTCCGGCTCGTACGCTTTTTTCAACATGGTTCTGATATCCATCTCAATAAAATGTTGATTTCACCAGTTAAGCGATAAAAAGAATTGTTGATGTAATAATTGAGAAATTATTCGTTTACGTTTGAATTTGAATAGTTGGCGTTGGCAGTGACTGATTTCCAAGAAACCAACCTGATAAATGAGTTTGGCAAATTTTTTTCCTAACGCGCGAAAGAAATTATTCAATCAGCATGGTTTTTGTATATTTCAGCGCCTGTCTCGAAGAAGGGAGAATTATTCGGGAAAAAAGAGTCTTATTCAATTAAAAATTGTTGAAAACTACTTAATTCGGGTGTGCGTACGTCGTGTCGGCCTTAAGGCACTCCTTTAGGCACGCGTTTCTATCGCATAAAAAAAGTAAATCAAAATGCATATTTGTACGTACGCACACCCGAATTCAGCCGTTTTAAATTATATTTTATTGAATACGGATCTTTTTCCCAAAAAATTCTCCCTTCTTTGCTACACACTCCGAAAAATAAGGCGAGTTCTAAAATTCAACAGTAACTTCCATCAGTTTTATCACTGATGGCTCTCTCTCTGTTTGTGACGTAACATAAACAGAGAGAAAGACACAGTGGTAGAACTGATAGAAGTT
>JAVJAQ010003927.1:0-14750 GCA_032362365.1 Zygogramma bicolorata
GAAATCTACTAAAAAAGTAGATTTCTACCAAAAGTGGTCACGCTGGCTAGCGCTCATGTCAAAAAATAATAAACGGCGAACGTCACGTTGCCGTATACCCCCCGTCCCCCCTTGTCACATCTTGTCACACTCAGCCAGACCCCTCCCCTCCCCTTGTATGCGAACGTATTTTATGAACGGCCCCTTCGCGAGTTAACCCGGTCAAAAAATAAAAGGGGCGGGACAAGAGACAAGAAAAGCACTGTATAAATTGCAATATTGTTACAATTCAGGCATACTGTTGTCAATATCTCCAATAGAATATTTACAATATTAGACCAATGTTTCCGTTATATCGATTCTAATAAATGTGCCGCAGTTCATAAAAAAACGATCCAGACATCCCCCGAGAAGCGCAAAATAACACCGCTTTTTCTAGGTTAAAAAAAAGCAATAATTGAAATTGATCCCGCGTTCAATCTCGCAAACTCCGTCGCAGCCGGTGTCATTAATCAACCCCCGCATTTAAAAAGCGATCTGAATAGCAATGGAGCTGCGAGGCCGCATAGATAACCTCGTCTGAATAGAGTCGTCAATTGAATCAAGATGGATGGAGCGATAGATGAGGTAATGAGGTCGAAAAGAAACCGGCCCCCCTAACCCAATCAAATGGGACGGGAAGAATAATCCGCGTGTCGATTTAACGAATCTTTTTTCCGTTGTTTTAAGAGCAGAGATCTGTCTAGTCGACATTTTCCGCTTTTCTGTCTGCGGAATTTTGATTTCGAATGAGATCGGATGAACTTTCTTGGTGGTTTTCTTTCAGGAAAGTAATCCGCGACTTGTGAGAAATCAGAAATGGATATTTTCATCTCCTGAGGGGGCCAACTTAGCAGGTGAAACATGCGCCAATGAAGAAACACAGACATTTCGGTTCTGATTTGTCTTTATATTTCTTCAGAATCTCACCGTCTGAACCGAGGTAGAAGAGATTAAAGTAAGAATAAGGTACAGGGAAATCATCCTAAAATTGTCGTTGTATATGTGAATTCAATTTATTGTTATTAAAAAAGACAATAAAAATTCATGTTCTTTTGAAATTTTCGAAGGTTCTGTCGAAAAACGCCTATTGGGAGAGATAAAGAGGGAATAGGAGAGATAGGAAAAGAGAGATGAAAGAAGAAAAAGAGATAGGTAAAGATAAAAAAGAAGGAAAATGGTTTAGAGCGTTAATTTTTCACCATGAGTTTCATTTCTCAAAATGAAAACCTCGTTCATCAAGAAAACTGCATAGAAATGGAAACATTTTGGCAGCCAAATCAAGAGATATAGAAAATGGAAAAGTGTACAAATTAATTGACTTTTTTTACGTGCAGTGAAAATAGAGAGGTCTGAGTTTTTCAGTGAGAAGAATACTGCAGGACCCATTCTTAAAGTAAAATACTAGGTCTATCCATTTGTGCCAATGAATCTGATCTAAGCAGATATTTTATATACTAGTTTTCACAATAAATGGTATTGACTGAAGGATTATAATAAAACCAATTAGACCCTTAAGTTGTACACAATGGGATTAAATCGAGTAGTTTATTACAGTTGATAAGCCAATACCAATTAATGTGAAAAATACTAGTAGTTTTCACAATAAATGGTATTGACTGAAGGATTATAATAAAACCAATTAGACCCTTGAGTTGTACACAATGGGATTAAATCGGGTAGTTTATTGCAGTTAATAAGCCAATACCATTTACTGTGAAAAATACTATATCTGTTCATCTCATTTCAACACTAGTAATTCATGTCTACCTCGTAGCGGCTCCAATCAGCTTCACTGACACAAACGAACGATATTTTTGTTGAACGTGAAACGGAGGTGAGTGTAATTTGTAGACGTTTCGATTCTCTACAAGTTTTTCCTTTACATACTGGGAACTGGAGGTGTGACTCATAATTTGCCATAATGTGACATTTTTCACACGAGTGTGAAAAATCACTTTGGCACAAGTAATGTACACTATTTTTCCTACGACCACCTAATTTATTAAACAATATGTAAATATCAGATCGTGTATATTGAGTTGCCTGACTAGTTTTACGTTTTATTTGTGACAGTCTATGATTGGATATTGTTTTGATAAAAAGTGCACATGAATTTACATTTACTTTTATATAGAAATGAAGAAATGACGAAAATTAACGTTTATTTGAATAAAATTACAATAAGTGAGTATTTATCATATACAACTGGGGAACAAACTGAATTATTTAGAACCATAAAACTTAGAAGTGAATTGGTTATTGTTATCATTTGTTAATTGTAACGGTGTCATAATCAAATTAATGTGAATCGACTTACGAGATATGAGTACATATCTCTGATAACGTTAATTCAAATCTGAATTAGCTCATCCAGTAAGATAACCGGAAGGTTGTAGGTTCGATTTTCGGCGTTAACACTTTTTGTTCCATTTTTTTATGAATAATTAGTTTTCAGACCAGTTTTATGTGAATAATATGGATAGGGAGGTACAATTAATAATTACATCTGTAACTCTCAAAGGATTCACGGGTTTGACGGCCTATTGACTGAAGTGCGGAACGTACTCTCCGTTAAACAATTTAATGCGAAATTTAGTGAGAATATCTCGAAACAAATATTTAATTCAGTTTGATTTATAAATCTCTTGCTATAATTACTCGTTTTCGGAGATATTTATATTTATGAAATGTTAATAACGAAGTTGACAGATGACTGCAGTAACGTTTCAAGGCGGGAGAATTTCTGCAAATTACTTTAGCGGCTGGGTAGTGAAATTCCCAATAGAATCTGATCGTTGCCATAGCAATGAGTTTAAATTCGAACGATCCACCAGCTCAAATTCACAATAATGAAATCCCCCCAGAAAAATGTATACCTATTGTGAATAACATCACGCATACAAGCTGAACAACAAGGGCCCAAAAACGTTACCTTGAAGAACCCCGATATATTTTATACAGGATTAGATATTCACAACCCGAATCGAAACTAAACAATACTCATCAATATAACGAACGGTTTCAATTCGGCAATTTGGATTAATTTTCGATTTTGTTTCGTGTTGCTCATGCGAAAACAGCAACAATAGGCATGGAGTAATCCACTTCCACATATAACTCGACGAAAAAAGTTAGGACCTTCGTTTTCATATATTTTCTGCGAATTTTCAACTTGAAATAATTTCATTAGCAACAAATAAGCCTGATGACACAATTTTCATAATCTGATAGACACCTGTATGTCCCTGGAGGGATGTGTTGGGAAAGTTTTTTCAAATAATTCAATAACTTCTTTCAATGGAATAGTAACTCATTCTAATTCGAGTATATGAATTAGGGATGTTAAACAACCAAAAAAAACCTTGTTCCACAGTATGTGCGTCATCGAGAGGGGTGTGGTGGGGAGGTCGTTTTTTCAAATAATTCACTAACTTCTTTCAACGAGCAAGTACATCATTCTAATTAAAGTATATGAATTAGACATGTGAAACAACCCAAAAAAACTTTGTTTTATAGTTTGTGAGGCCTCGAGAGGGGTGTGGTGAGGGGGTAGTTTTTCAAATGATTCATGCCCTAACTTCTTTCAACGGAATAGTTCTCTAAATCGACTATAAGAATTAGGCATGTGAAATAATTGGGTTGTTTCACATGATTAATGCGTATACTCGAATAAGAATAAAGTACTATTTCATTGAAAGAAGTTATTGAATTATTTGAAAAAAAACACTAGAACACACCTCTCCAGTGACATAGCAGATGGCTATTAGTCAAAGAGATGGAAAAGAGGTCGACCTTCACTCATCTGTTCCCGGATGAAACATACTTTCTATAAGGTTTCATAAATAGACGAATACACCTATAATGGCTTGCCTATCAAAATGTGGTCCAGACTATTTATAGTGAGATTCAAAAATTTTCATCATATGGAAAACTTTTTTATTATTGATTCTTCGGAAAATTTTATTCCTCATAAAAATTGGTGTATTGCAGAATACTCGCATATGAGTTGTCAAAATTTCAAATTTCCAAACAGTATAAAGGGGAAAACGAAAAAGAGAATTTGGATCGAGAGTAAACCACCCTGGATGTGATTCCAAATTCGAATATTGATTTCAATTCTGAACAACTCCTTTGAATGAACTTCTTGATTATGTCAAAAATGAGATGTGTTTACGCCTGATCAAAATCCTTACTGTTCGTTCTCCCCGGTACACTTTTCAGAAATTTGAAATTTTGACAACTCTTATGCAAGTATTCTGCAATACACCAATTTTCAGGAATGAAATTTTCTGACGAATATAAAAGTTTTCCAAATGGTGGGAAATTTTTGAATCACACTATATATAGTCTGGACCACATTATGATAGGCAAGGCCATTATAGGCGTATTCGTCTATTTATTAAACCCTATAAAAAGTATGTTACATCAGGTAAACAGATGGGTGAAAGTCGACCTCTATTCTGTCTCCTAGGCCCGTTCTCACCAACGACTTCAATCTGAATTATCTTGCTAACTGAAATATTTTTGCGCATTTATGCGTTAAGAAATTCCAGTTGACAAGATAATCCAGAACAAAATCGTTGGTGAAACCGGGCCTTAAGACTATTTCAGATCATGAGGATCGTGTCATCAAGCTTATTTGTCGCTGATAAAATGTATTTTGAGTTGATTATTTCCCTCAATGCGAATAAACGATGAAACAGTTGAAGGCTAGACTGCTTTTACAGAGTTTTACAGCGATTATTTTTTTCACTTGTCAAAATATGACGTTTTTGGCATTTCAACCAATAGTAGCGGGTTATTCTATGGTTATTCTAGCCAATCAAACACGTAAATAGCTCACTTTATGACAGATATAGCGAACGACCGATTCAAATATTCAAGGTTTCCTTAACTCAAATGAAGATGGCGTACAATTAGTTTTTCATTAAATACAATTCATTTTTTGTTGTATGAGAAGAAACCGTTGTATGCAGATTTTGATACAACGACATAACGAATGATTTTATGTTCCTTCTGGCGCGATTTGTATTTCATAAGAAATTTTCAATTATCAACCTTATATAATGAGAGGTGTGACGCCATCTCTTGGTATCGTCATATCATATTCAATGCGTAAGCATCATATCTCTTCTGGATCATAGAGGGCACACATCGATGTTTGACATTTCAAATTTGTAAAATGTTCACCTTTTCTCTTTTCCTTCTTATGTAAATGAAATACTGATCAATTGAATTGTTCTTCCTTCTTTTTGTTCAAAAAATAATCTCTCCAAATACAACTCGTTCTTCAAATTTAATAAGATAAATTTTCATTTTCAAAACACTCAAACTTTTTTATTTTGAGGCAAGAGCATTCAAATAAACCGAATTAGATGAAATCACTCGTCCTACGGACTCGTGATTTTATCAATTGGTTTGTTTTCATACTTTGCCAAATAAAAAAGTTTTTGTGGAAAATGAAAATTTATCGATTAAATTTGAAGGACTCGTGGTATTACCTTTGATTAAATGCACTAGACCTTTTAACCGATTAAAATGTTCGAAATAAACCGGGCGTTTGGATCACTTTTCAGGTACTATCTCTGGTACTATATTGTTCCTGTGTTCGATTTTGATGTTTCCTGAGTTTACATGTTTTCTGGAAATAATCTAAACATATATCCCTCCTTCACCAAGTTCAATCGACCAAAATGCGTGCATTTCCATGATTTTCAAAATTTTGCTTTCAAGCAAATGCTTCCGTGTACAATAATTTAAAATAAAATCCCTCGACCTGCGGTCTCGGGATTTTATCAAATTATCATACACTCAAGTCATTTGCTAAGCAAAATTTCGAGAATCATGGAAGTGCAGCACACATTTTAACCGATTAAACTTGGTGCACTCGGGATATAACCCCCGAAAATTAGCCACAAACTCCTTCAAAACAAAGGCCCTAACTTTTTTCGTCGAGTAATGCGTGCAGGCGGATAACTTCGCTCCGGTACCGCCGAACAACCGAATTTCCAGCGAACACTGGATCGAAACAAACTTTTCGGCTCGATTTGCATGAACGAAGATCTCCCGTGGCTTTTGCCACTATTATGCAAAAAGTTCATCACTCCAATTCGATAGCAATAAACTGCTCGAACGGAATACGAAGTTGGCGGTGGCGGCGCGCATTCGTATGCCGTGAATAATTCAGTTCGCAAACTTCGGTGTATGCTCGATCGTCGGCGAAACGCTCTTCTCGTAATAACTTGCGTTTCAATTTGAATATCGAGATTATTCATCGTTATTCATTTCGGAATCGAAGGAGGCGGGGGAATTCGGGAGGTTGACGTGCATTTTCAGGGGTCGGGGTCGATTGAAAGGGGTGGAGAGTAATCAACCAAAAATATACTTTTCCACGACTATTGCATAATGTACCCATTATACGTCTGTTTGCTCGACATTAATGATACCCATTATTCACTAGTGAATAATGAGTCATTATTCACTACTGTCGAATACTTTCTTGATTTAGCTGTAGTAGTAATTGTTTTTTTACAATCAGTTTTTGAAATTTTATCGTATGAACTACCAAATATTTTCAATTCAGTTCTTTACACACCTATGAAAAAAGAAGGTAAGGAGCATCAACTTTGAACTATCAACGGCTATAAATGTGCGTTTCATATCGGAATAGCTTTTGAATCCAAACTTTGACTCAAACCTGTCAACAGTATTGTATGAAATATTTGTAGGAATAAAATAATACTGTTTCTGAAAAAACATTTATGGAATGTAACAAAATTTTCCAACAGAAAAACTTCCACAATTTTTTTTTATTCGTGGATAAAGTATAGTATTCTACTCGCGTGTAATGTCTCTCGGTGATTTAGGCCACTCGCCTGAGGCTCGTGAATAATAAACTTTATCTCATGATTAATAGCCATCATTATACGCTCGTTGAATAATATACTATTTTCCACGACTATTGTATAATGTACCCATTATACGTCTGTTTGCTCGGCCTTAATGATACCCATTATTCACTAATGAATAATGAGTCATTATTCACTACTATCAAATACTTCCTTGATTTAGCTCTAATATTATATTGTTTTGTTACAAACAATCGGTTTTTCAAATTTCAAACACCAAATTTATTCAATTCAGTTCTTCCCCTACTTATAAAAAAAAGGCAAGGAGCATCTACTCTGAACTATCAGCGACTAAGATTTGGCGTGTAATATCGAAACAGCTCTTGAATCCAAACAAATTTGGCTCAAACCTGTCAACATTTTGTAAAATATTCGTAACAATAAAATAATAGTGTTTCTGAAAATATTTATGGAATGTAACCGAATTTTCCAACAGAAATATTACTTCAAAAAATGTGCTCACTAGTCATGGATAAAGTATAGTATTCTACAAGAATGTAATGGCTATTATTCTCTTGGTGATTTAGGAAACTTTACTTGGTGAATAATAGCCATCATTATACGCTCTTTGAATAATAAACTAGTATCCACAACGCGATAGAGAGTAATCAACCAATCCATCAATAAAAAATATTCTTTATCCACGACTATTGTATAATGTGCCCATTATACATCTGTTTGCTCGACCTTAATAATACCCTTTATTCACAAGTGAATAATGAGTCATTATTCACAACTGTCAAATACTTCCTTGATTTAGCTATAATATTATATTGTTTCGTTACAAACAATCGGTTATTGTGATTTTATTGGGTAAAACACCAAATATTCCCAATTAAAAAAAAAGTAAGGATCATTAACTCGGAACAGTCCTCGAACGGTGTATAAGTTGATAGCAGTTCGGGTTTGTTCGAGGGTTTGTTAGCTGTGGTCTGCAGGTTGTTTGACCTGTCGTTTCGTCTACAACTGCGAGACATTGTCAAAGGCGATGAGGCAATGGAGAGCATTCACTGATACTGTATTTAACGTTGAACCAGAAGCCCGACCGGCGCGACCTCTGTAATCGCCACTAATTGTTCCTTCGGAGAAATCTATTCATTAATCAGTGGGAGAGTTGTATTCTGAATTCTGAAGTGCCAGTATCCATGTTCTGTTTATGTTCAGCCTCTCATCTATACGGTTGAAGTTGTTCTTAAATTTTACCTCACAGGATCATCATTCGAAAATGCACAGAACCACAGCTCTTCAGAGTTTACCCATTACAAATTAAACTGGTTTAATCGTCAGATTGACGAAAATTTATGGGGCATACTCTTTGAAAGTATACATTGTGTTTCGACTAACAACAAATATATTCTGGGTTTTACATGAAATACCCCGTAGCACGTAACTTTTTTTGCTGAAAACGATTTGTTTCAGCTTCGAGGCCTCAACTATTTCCTCTTTTAGTGGCAGACTATGAATCTGTAACATTCATTGATATCACGAAAAAATTGATGGAGCTCAGCATTACCTACGGATGATTGAACTAGATATCATGGATCTTGTGGAAACTCAAGGTAACTCATCTACACATCTACCTCGGTTTCGAACCCGATTTACGTCTTCAATTCGAAGGGAATTTCTGCAGAAATGAGCAAAATGAATATGTCAAAAATCTTTTGCGTCGGAAAAACAAAAGAAATACACCTAAACAAGGGAATTCGGTCATCAATATTTCTGTCTCTAAATAAATAATTAAGTTATTGCCATATGTAATATATTATTTTCGCCTACTTCTATCTGAAGTATACATTTCCTGGCCTCAATATAGAGGTGCAAAGTTGTACTTTTTCCCCCTAGGGAGGAAAAGTAAAGGTACCGTTATGGCACGTCATCGATGAAATAACTTATGGCATTGACCTAAACTATATTCTATTATTTGTGTATACATTTAAGCGTTTATTTATAGAACACCCTGTATTTTGCAAAATAGTAGAAATCAGTCAAGAGGGTAAGAAAACAAGAGTTGAAAGTCGATAATTATAGTAGATCTACAGCAATGCGATATTTTGATGATTCTGCAGAAGTTGCCTGTGACTGATAATGAGAGGCTTGTAGGTATTGGTTCGAATCCGGCATCGTAGAAAGTAAATAAATAATGGAAAACAGAGGAAATAGTGAATGTATTCCAGAGAAAAATACTTTCACAAGGTGAAATTCCATATCGAACCAAACATTGGCGAAAAGTCATGAATTCCAACGTACACATATAATAACTCCTAATTGAACGTTAGCAGCGCAATAATGGATTCAATACGAATCATGATCATCAGTCTTAGGAACAGGTTCGTGATGCCATGTCACGATAGAGGTGTACTATGTAAAATGTTCCGAGAAATGAGAATGAAAACACGAATTCGCTCGGCGATAGTCAAGGATTTCATCTGTATCTGCATACTCAATTTATGTACCTGATATTCAGGGTGTAGCCGTACTAATAGGAGCGACTGCCTACTGCCTTACACGACTTTTCTTGCGAAGACAGGGCTTTCCAAGTAGACCATTAAATGTATGTGGATATTGAAACCAATTTTTCATCCAACTGTTTTTTGGCAATGAAACATACTTTATGTTTTATTATTTTCAAATACTGCGTCAAATTTTCAACAATTTTTTGTAATTTGAGAGTGTGGAAGGCAATATTTTCTCTAGAGATCAATATCTCTAGCACCAAACTGATATCATTTGCACTCGACGCGCGTTTCGTAAACAAGGTTGACATCTTCAGAAGAAAATCGATACTAGTACTGGATACTACTACTGAAATCGATACAAGTACTAGATACTAGTATCAAATCGATATTTTTCAAATGAATCTCGCTCCGATATAAATGCAACGTGAAAAAGTGAAAGTGAAACCAATCAAAGATTAGATATGCTGTCTGGAGAAGAATGCATATATATATATATATATATATATATATATATATATATATATATATATTAGTTCTTATTATTTTTTTGATAGTCAAAATTTAAGTTATACGAGAAGTTGTTGACCAATTGGACTCGTTCTATCCAGAATAGTTATTTGTTTTACTAGGCATAAAAGCACAAGATTTAATGCCGCGGCTGGTGTTTCAACCAAGCCAAGGCATTAAATCTGCTTTTCTGCCGTGTGAAACATATAATTTTTTCTTCAAATTTGTTCCAATTCCACGCAAAATCGACTTTTTCATATTTAAATTGCGTTCCATTATCAATATCCAAATAACTAAATTATTTTATCAAAGGTAACTGGGCCCTGCGTTACTATGTTTACCGCTGATGACGTTTGTTGAATATCTTTGTTTACTGTTTACTTTGTCATTGTCAATTTTGAAAAGTTGTCATGTTAGGAATGGATTTACTGCAAAGTGGGGATGAATTGATGCAATTAACACCACCTGAGATGAGAGACCAGGCGCGAGATGTGGAATTTAACCTTTTACCGGAAAAATCAGGAACTGTATATGAACTCACATACAGCAGATTCATGGAATATAGACAGAAGAAAAATATAGGATCTTTCTCTGAAGATGTGCTGATTGTCTATTTTTCCGATCTTTCAAAGAAAATAAAGCCCTCAACGTTATGGTCTACCTATTCGATGTTGAAAGCTACCCTGAACATAAAAATAACATTGATTTGGCAAAATACCTGAAGTTACGGGCTTTCTTGAAACGCCAGTCAGACGGTTTCCATGCAAAAAAAATCCCAAGTTTTTCAAAGAGAAGAAATCGAGAAATTTTTATCAGATGCCCCAGATGAACTGTATTTGTGTACGAAGGTAGGAATATATTGAAAATGATCTATTATGGATTAAAGAACTAATTTTCAATTTATATTTTAGGTTGTACTTATTGTTGCAGTCGCTGGGGCTTGTAGATGTGATGAGCTTTTGCAAATGAAAACAGATGATATAAATGATATGGGCGACAAATTGCTAATTATGCTACCAAATACTAAGACCAAAAGATCAAGATCTTTTGTAGTAACGGAATATTTAAGCGTTTACAGAAGATATGCAGCCTCCAGACCCTCGAATTTAAATAATCGGCGTCCCTTCTATAAGTATGCGAACGGTAAAGCACATCATCAATTCATTGGCATTCACAAATTCGGTAAAATGCCAGAAGAAATTGCTACTTTTCTGGGACTATCCCATGCGAAAGAGTATACCGGGCACTGCTTTCGCAGAACTTCGGCCACGTTGCTGGTGCATTCTGGTGGGGACATAACAATGTTGAAGCAACATGGAGGATGGAAGTCTTCCGCTGTCGCATAGGGCTATATTGAGGACTAGCTAGCCAATAAGTCGAACATCGGCAATAAAATATTTTCTGGCGTTTCCGGAGTATCAAGTGTGGATACTAAAGTTGTTAATTTCATTGGAAAGGAGGGAAGTGGACAGAGTTCAATTGTATTAAATAATTGTTCGCAATTCACCATAAATATATCTAATAAATACAAATTTCGTGTTGTAGTTTGTAGTTTTAATGCAATAAAACCAGTTTATTATCATCAGCATCATTTTGAGTTTTCTTAATGTCATTGTCAATTTTAATAACCAGTTTGATTTAAATTATTACTTGGAAGGTTGTCTAGCAACGAACTTTTTCTGCCTAGGCAGTAAAAGTGGACTTTTTCTGCCTAGGCATTGAAAGTACAACTTCTAAGCCTGCCAAGTGTCATTAAAAGGCCGCTCTAAATGTCATTTGGAGAAAAAGAACTTTTTGTCAATAGACGCAGCAACTTTTCGGAGTAGATTAAAACTCTGCCCTTCTACACACAATATCAATTCCTATTTTTTCAGATTGTGGTAGGTTACAAACCCAGAAAACTACGGACCAAAGATATGGAACTTTTGCAACTCTTACCAAAATTGGAAATCATACGTTATTTCCAAGAGAACTTTGTGAATCGATGATATAATATTATATTGAAGTTCATTATTTTTCTCGAGATACAAAATTCTGAGGCAAATCCATTGAAATTGCTTACCGAGTCCAATAGCCGAGGTCAACAATTTCCCAATATAGGAATGTTAAATTTTGCCGAAGTTCGTATACTATCTCATTTACGAAATGAAGCTCACAACAAATATCATTATTGTTATTGTTTGTGAATATCATTCACCTACATAGAGCTTGTAATTTGTTTCAAATTTTGTCTTCTTTACAAGAGAATACATTCAACATACCAATAATATCTCACAAATTTTAGTTATGTATCTCGAGGATTGCTGCAACGTTTGAATTATTCACTGAAATATAATCAGTATTTTCGACAATAAAAATGGACTGGATCGTGTACTCAGGAAAATGCGTAATAAAATGGCGACGTGCTATTTCAGGAAACTAGTGTCGTAGTTATCAAGGGTGTGGGTGGTGTCAGAGAAAGAAACTGAGTACCTATATATTTTCTGTTCGTTTGGTACTTGAATAATCTCTAATTACTTTAATATCTTGTATGAAATAGCCCGTTTCGTATATACACGTTAGTGAGAGCTTACCACTTCATAAATTCCGATGAGCAGAATGGAAGAAGACAAGGTCGGCAAAGTGCAAAAAGTCCATCAATACTTATTCGTTTCGCTAAGCAGCAAAGCAGTATATTGATTGCCTCAGATGATAGTTCATAGCCGAACGTAGCGAGGCTAGGAATTCAGCTCATGCAGTTTTTCTCAGATTGTTTATAATGATATATGTAAGATATTGTATTTGCAAATCATTACAATTCTCACAATCTTTTTATTTTTCCTGTAGTGATGAATTGAACAAAATTTGATAGGGATCGCCAATGTTGGAATGGTTGGTTGCTATGGAAATGTATATATTCATAGGAATTATAGTTCGACAACATTATGGACAGCATAGCGACTTAAAAGTACTTACTCAGCAAAGTATTACTTTTGCTGCCTAGACAGGAAAGTCCTCAATTTGCTCATTGATATGTGTCTGCAAAATCAATATTTGCTGTCGATCCGAGAAAATTTCGAAATTTTGAGTGCATAATAATTTGATAAAATTTCATTATTATTTTTGTAAAATTTTTCAAATTTATGGAAATGCGCGTATTTTGGTCGATTGGGATTGGTGTAGGGGGGATAGATGATGAGATTAGTTCCAGAAAAAATGTAAACCCAGAAAATTTCAAAATCGAGCACAGGGAAAATATAGTACCTGAAAAGTGAGCCAAAATCCAGGTTTACTTTGATCAGTTTGATCGGTTGTACAGGTCTAGTGCAATTAATCAGAGGTAATTCCACGAGTCCTTCAAATTCGATCGGTAAATTTATATTCTCCACGAAAACTGTTTTACTTGGCGAAAGTATGAAAAAACTATTGCTAAAATCACGCGTCCGTAGGCCGACGAGTGATTTCATCTAATTCGGTTTGTTTGAATGCTTTTGCCTCAAAATAGAAAAGGTTGAGTGTTTCGAAAATGAAAATTTATCTTATTAAATTTGAAGAACGAGTTGTATTTGGAGAGATTATTTTTTGAACAAATAGAAGGAAGAACAATTTAATTGATCAGTATTTCATTCACATAAGAAGGAAGAGAGAATAGGTGAAAATTTTACAAATTTGAAATGTCAAACAACGATGTATGCCCTCTATGATCCAGAAGAGATATGATGCTTACGCATTGAATATTATAATGCTTGCCGACGATACCAAGAGATGGCGTCACACCTTTCATTGAACAAGGTTCTTATGAAATAAAATTCGCGCCAGAAGGAACATAAAATCATTCGTTATGTCGTTGTATCAAAATCTTCATAGCACGGTTTCTTCTCATACAACAATAAATGAATTGTATTTAATAAAAACTAATTGTACGCCATCTCCATTTGAGTTAAGGAAACCTTAAATATTTGAATCGGTCGTTCGCTATATCTGTCATAAAGTTGGGGTTATGAGCTATTTACGTGTTTGAGTATTCATTGAAATGTGTTATGTTATTATTATGCTGAACAAGTGAAAAGTGAATGACTATTAATAATAAGGTTACTCTTCATTCGTGATAATTTATATAAATATGAGCCAGTTCAATAGAATCGACGCGGTAAACCTTATAGTTTTGACAGTTCTAAGGTAAACGACGTTTTATCGAAACAATCGAAAGGTCCAGCCAGTTTTATCGGTATAATACCCAATGATTGGCTAGAATAACCATAGAATAACCCGCTACTAGTGGTTGAAATGTCAAAAACGTCACATTTTGACAAGTGAAAAAAATAATCGCTGTTAAACTGTAAAAACAGTCTAGCCTTCAACTTTTTCATTGGTTATCCGCATTGAGAGAAATAATCTCAGATCAATTCAAAAGAGTCCATTTCCTTCCAAAATGGTTCTGACTGGAACGCGGTACTGAAAGACTACATAAGACATACCGAGCTTCGATTTCAACATACCCATCGCACAATGAGAAACTTCGAATAAACAGATTCCGATTCAATTGAATTAGAGCCCGAGGCCTCTTCTAGTTCGGCAATGAAGCAGCGAGAATTTCAATAATCCCCCTCGCGAAACTTCAATCCGAATTATTCGAGAAAAATTGAATCCAATCAAGCGAGTAGAACGTTTTGTATCGAATTTGCTTTAAGCCGTCTCGACTTTTAAAACGACGACAAAATTCTGAGAAGAATCTGTTGAAATGCGAGAGTCGTGCCTGGGGATAATCGAATGATGATGAATGATAGTAAATACAGAGTGGTTCGAAAGTAAAGGGCGGACGTCTACAACGAGAATTGAAACCGTTTCCGACTGGAATAAATGAATGGTTCCAAAATAT